>JARTUT010000595.1:0-46146 GCA_030674115.1 Micraspis discolor | reverse complement strand
GATAAGACAGATATCATATGGAAGTGTATTTACTATCCTTCATGTAAAATTTAGCATGAAAAAGGTTTTTTCCAAGTTGGTGCCTCGATTGCTTTCGATGGAACAAAAATAGCAACGAGTCTATTATTCAGAAAGCTGTTTATCGCTATTAACCGACAACAAAAATGATTTCTTGCGTCGTTACGTGACCATGGATACATCACTACACTCCAGATTCGAAGCGGCAGTCATCTGAGTGGCGCACAGCTGGCGAAAGCCGTCCGAAAACGCAATAGTCAGCTGGCAAAGTCATGGCGTCATTTTCATTGACTAGCTCGAAAAAGGTAAATCAATCAACATTGATTACACAGGCCTACAAAAAAAATTTTTTTTTGGTGCCTAGAATTTTTGAGCTGATTTTAACTATATTTTTATTGCTGAATCTAAATATGATAGCAGTTTTATGTATCAGCTCTAGATTTTTAGATGAATTCACTTGTCTATCAATGCTTTTTCCTATTTAATACTTTCAAGTATGAGTGTTGCAAAATTTATACAAGAGATAGATTCTTGTATATTTTCCTTATTGCCAGTCTTCATTAGCAACAAATTGAATTTACAATAATAATATTTATTAGGTGTAAAAATGAGTTTCCGCGGTTTTTATATAAAAATTAGGAATTTATTGTAAAGGAAAAGTACATTACGTTTCATTCAAAGTATTTTCCATCATTTGCCACTACTTTTCCCATCTTTCTGGCAACATTCGGATACCCCGTCGAAAAAACTCTTCATCTTTTGACGCTATCCACAAATCTACCCAATTTTTGGTGTCTTCATATGATATGAAGCGCTGCTCAGACAGACCATGTGCCATCGACCGGAACAGATTATAATCAGAAGGGGCTAAGTCTGGTGAATACGGCGGGTGAGTTGAGTGTTTCCAAGTATGTTTTTACCGGCGCCGCAACATGTGGACGAGCATTATCGTGTAAAAGAATAATTTTGTCGTGTCTGGAGTAGTAATGGACGCGTTTTTCTTTAAGTGCCCGACTCAATCTCATCAATTGTGTTCGGTAGAGAGTTCCCGTATGGTTTCGCTTGGTTTCAGCAATTCATAATACACGACACCAAGCTGATCCCACCAAATACACAGCATGAGTTTTTTTCCATGAATATTCGGCTTAACTGTCGATGTTGATGGTTCGCCGGGCTTAACCCATGACTTTCTCTTCTTTGGATTATCGTAGTGAATCCATTTTTCGTCACCAGTGACTATACGATGCAAAAACTCTTTTTTTATTCCTGGCAAGCAGCATTTCACTCATGCATAATCGGCGTTCAACGTCTCTCGGCTTTAGTTCATATGGAACCCAATTTCCTTGTTTTTGAATCATTCCTAACGATTTTAAACGATGTGAAATTGCTTGTTGAGTCACTTGTAGAGTAAGTGCAAGTTCTTTTTGCGTTTGGGACGAATCTTCCTCCAATAGTGCTTCTAATTCCATGTCTTCATACACTTTCGGCCTTCCACTGCGTTCTTTGTCTTTAACGTCAAACTCACCGTTCTTAAACTTTTGAAACCATTCCTGACAACTTCTCTCACTTAAAGCAGCTTCACCATATGCTTCTAGAAGCATTCGATGCGCCTCAGCTGCAGATTTTTTCACATTAAAGAAGTAAGTCAAAAGTTCCCGCAAATGATGCTTATTCGGAATGAAACTTGACATTTTGCACGAAAAAATTACGTGATGCTGATACGGAATCACTAGTACTTCAAGGTTATGGTGTTGCCAGATGACTAAACTAGGGATATTACGTTTTACATCTGACAATTTCTCCATAACCTTCTGGTGGGGCCATCTTTTGACAAACCGCGGAAACTTATTTGTACACCTAATATTATAATTATTATTTTAATTCATTTATTACAAATATAAGACTAGCAATATGAGACATATGACTGATTGGTTGACAAACTGTTAACAAGTGGGATTTAATCCTATTTAGTGTCATCCAGTTAGTTCCATAAAAATCCGATATATGGAGCTGTCCAGTCAGAAATGAACTTCAACTGCAGTTGAGAGTTGAGGTTAGTTTGTGAATTCTCGCGGAGTAGATAGATAGAACTTAGCGTCATGTGAAATTGGATATTTTGGTGTCAAGCTTGGTGATCAGGATAAAACCTGGGCACCACATATTGTCTGTAAAACTTGTACTGAGTGTTTACGACAGTGGACTACCGGGAAAAGGAAAAGTCTGAAATTCGGAGTGCCAATGGTTTGGAGAGAACCAAAAATCACTTCGATAACTGTTATTTCTGCCTAGTAAATATTACTGGAATCAATCGAAATAACCGTAACAAGTGGACTTATGCAGATTTAGTCTCTGCAAGACGTCCTATCCCTCACTCAGAAGAAGTGCCAATTCCAACTTTTCAGCAGCTACCAGAACTCTGTGAGGACACATGTCTCTCTGATCAGAATTCTGACGCTACTGAAGGTGACAGTGATTTTGAAACGATGTCATCAATTCCCCAATGTTTCAACCAAGATGAGTTAAATGACCTCACTAGAGATCTCAACCTGTCGAAAGAAGCTTCTGAATTAATAGCTTCCAGGTTGAAGGAAAAAATTTAATTTAACCAGGAACGAAAATTATAGTTCAGTCAATCTGTCGAAAAATAAATCGTTTTGACAGTATAATTACCCGCTGGATGAAATTTGGTACACTTGTTGAAAATGGTGTAACTAAGCTACCTTTGCGATGGCCTCGCTGAAATGTTAGCGGTTTTTTTGAAAAACTCAAAAAAACTCAAAAAATGCATTTTTCTCGAATTGTATGCATCGTAAAGAAAATTTTATTGAACAAAAATGAGGAGGACGTTGCGATCTACATTTTTTGTCATTGGTGCAATGCTGCACGACTAAAAGCGCACAAAGTAGATGGCGCTAAAGTATAAAAAAAGTGTTTTCGTGTTTTTCGCCCTGAAAATGTTGTTTTAATGCAAAAGTTTAAATGTAAGAGTTGTTCCTTACATTATTATCAACAACTTTTATTTGAACATTATTTTTGTACAACTTACCATTTTGAAGCTGCAGCTTGCAGAAGAATGAAAAATCCAAATATACTGTTGTACGCAGTATGAGTACACATCGGTAGTGCACGTTTAAATCAAGATTTTACTAATTTAATTTTTCTTAGCAATCAAACTTTAATAATTAAATTTTAATTTGTTTTTGACAAGTATTATCCATTATTTGATTTTTTGAGTCGCATTCTGTTATGAATTATTTTGTTGAACTCTCAATGTTATTAACAAAGACAATTTTTAATGTTTTTCAGTTTTGTTTTTCATTTTTTGAAAAATGTCATCAATTAAACAGATTCGTCGGAGAAAGTCACAATAGGACCGAGAAAACTACCGTTAGCAGAACAGTGCTGTATATGCAGCGATATGTATTACTATAACTTGTAAATGGTAAGTTGTACGAAAAAAATGTTAAAATAAAAGTTGTTGATAATAATGTAAGGAACAACTTTTACGTTTAAACTTTTGCATTAAAACAACATTTTCAGGGCGAAAAACATGAAAAACACTTTTTTTGATACTTTTGCGCCATCTACTTTGTGCGCTTTTAGTCGTGCAGCATTGCACCAATGACAAAAAATGTAGATCGCAACGTCCTCTACATTTTTTGTAAATTTCATCGAGCGGGTAATTATACCCGCACCAAATGTACAGATTGACTGAACTATTACATTTTATCGCACAAGGAGCAAGATCTGCTATCTTTTTCTCTGAAGAACAAAATCTTGTATTTTGCCATGCTATTAGAGAACCCCAGGTAAAAATGGGTCTTCCTCAATATTTTCCGGATGATTGGCGCCTATTTATTGACAGCTCAAAACGAAGTTTGAAATGTGTTCTTCTACATAATGGGAACAAATATGGCTCAATACCAATTGCTCACTCAATGAAAATGAAAGAGCAATATGACAACATAGCTTTGGTTTTGGAAAAAAACAAAGTATCATAAACACCAATGGGTGATTTGTGTAGACTTAAAAATGGTAAACTTTCTCCTTGGACAGCAAAGTGGCCACACCAAGTATCCTTGTTTCTTGTGCCTCTGGGATAGCAGAGACATAACGCAACACTGGGTTAGAAAAGAGTGGTCTAGAAGAGAAAACATGGATGTTGGGGGAAAGAATGTCATTAATGATCCTTTAGTTCCGCGAGAGCAAATCATGTTTCCTCTGCTGCATAATAATAATAATAATAATTTATTGATCCTCTAAGACATAAATACATGTATAGGATAGGTCAGAATGAAAAAATACAGCAGAAAATAAAAATTATTCGACTTGAAAAGATATATCATTGTCGATAAAAATCGGCAACACTATAATAACATTCCTCTACTAACTTAGCTCTAATTATCTTTTGAATTCTTTGAGCTCCAGAGATTTAATATGTTTAGGTTGATGATTAAATAGTTTGATACACTGATAATTCGGTTTATATTCGAATTTAGTTGTAGTATGTTTGGGGATAAAGAGTAAGTCGTCACGTCTGGTATTGTAACTATGAAAGCTAGAGAGTCTTGTGAAATTTCCCTCATTTTCCTTGAAATACATCAGGCACCTAAAGATGTATATACACGTCACTGTTAGGATCTCTCTTTTTATGAAAGTTGGTCGACAACAGGACCTTGGGGGATATTGAAGATCATTCGCAAAATTCTCTTCTGGATTATAAATACTCTACTAACATCAGTGGAGTTCCCCACAGCATGATGTTATATGATATGTGGCTGTAGTAAATACTCATGATGGCTTCTATAGGAAGCGAGTTTTGACTCTGCTAATTGCATAGAAAGAACTATTGAGTTTACCACAAATGAAGTCGATGTGAGCAACCCATTTTAGATTAGATTCGATGTAGATTCCGAGGAACTTTGCGTGCTCCTTCGAAGAAATTATGTCGTTCTGATGGCGAATAGTCAGTTGTTGCTGCTCAAGACTTCTCACAGTAAAGTGAACACATTGGGTTTTCTCAATATTTATAATGAGGGAATTTGATCGACACCAGTCAATAAAGCACTGCACTATCTCGCTGCAAAGTTTCTGTAGATCATCAAAAGTTCGAGCTGAAACTAACATAGACGTATCGTCTGCAAACAAAAGTAATTTGATCAACTTGGATATCGAGAGTGTATCGGGAAATTTGATGAATTAGTCATCACGTCCCTCAAATTTTCAGGTAAATCGTTTATGAACATGAGAAAAAGGAGCGGTCCCAACACAGAACCCTGTGGGACTCAGCTTCAGACTTCAGACCTCAGCTGAAATGAAATCAGCAACTTTGGCGGACATTCTACCATGTAGATAACTTGAAAGACAGTAAAGTGACACTCCCCTGAAACCCAAATTGTAACACTTATCGATGAGTACTTGGAACGAAAGGCTGTCAAATGCCCGCGATAGGTCGAAGAACAATCCTGCAACGAACTGGCCACTATCAAGATACTCGTATGCAACTCCAACAAGATAAAGAGCTCCCGACTGTGTTGAACGACCTGGTCTAAACCCATGTTGTGAGGTATCAAGTATGTGATACTTGTTTAAGAAATCAAGCTGGGTCTAATGAAGCAGTTTGTAAAGGCTCTTGATAAGAATGGATCATGCTTTGCATATTTAGGGAAAAAATGCCTCAGCTGAGTAGGGAAAAAATTAAAGCAGGAATATTTGATGACCCACAAATAAGACTGCTTGTTAAGGACCCTGAAATCATAAATTCAATGATTGAGATTGAACAAAATGCCTGGAATTCATTTGTTTCAGTTGTCCAAAATTTTCTGGGTAAACACGAAGTTGAAAACTATGTTGATTAAGTCAATGAGATGCTGAATAATTCCAGATTACTTGGATGTAACATGAGCATTAAGGTGCACTATTTACACAGCCACGTTTTCCTAATAATTTAGGCGACATTAGTGAGGAGCAAGGTGAAAGATTTCACCAAGATATCAAATGTATTGAGGATCGCTTTCAAGGAAGATGGGATACTCACATGATGGCAGATTACTGCTGGTCTTTGAAACAGGATTGCTCTAAAATACATTCAAGAATGTTACGCAAAAGATGTTTCCGAAATGTTTAGTGAGTAATTGGTTTTAAATGATGACTTTTTCTGTTTGCTATAGTATATAATGAATAATATCTGTGTAATATAATAAATGTTACTGCAACTCATTGTTATTAGTTGCATTCATTCATTTTATTCCAAGTTGCTTGCTCGTTTCGTGTGGCCCACGTATGTTCATTCATTTCCCGATGAGCGCGTAACATATGTTGGAGCATATGACCTATGTCGCCAGAGAGTACGAAGTCGTCGTTCATCCACACATCGTCGTGCAACACTTTCTTCTCAATCAATGAATTTCTCAATTTCTACAAATTAGAACTCTGGTGAAAAAGTGACTATTTCTCGCTCGTGAGTGACACGTTGATTCAGCCGTGCTGTGAAACCAGGTAGGCAGTGCTCCAGCATTCGATTTTCTTTCGAGTCATTTTTTCTTATCAGAATTTCATTGTTAATTTTCTTTCGCTTTCGTTTAATTTTCAAAGGCCCTTGTCGTGCCATTTTGGTCCTTCTTGAGCCGCATATTTTCGAACCGCGTTTTCAAAATTATTGCGATCAAGCATTTTGGAATTTTTTCATTTAGTTTTTCGTTTGCATTGGTTTCAATCGGTCAATTATTCACCTAACCTCAAAACTTGACAAGATATCGAACACATTCATAAATCCTTTAATTTCTGCGCATGTTATAGAATTTAGCTTTCAATACATTCATTTTCATTTTCATTACATTAGACAACTCTTCATTTGTTTTTCTCATCTATGCTCATAACCTTGATTCAAAACATAAACAAAGATAGACATTCTTGTTTTTGTTTATTTACATTTCATTGTTTTCAACTCAATTTTCAATTTAATAGATTCAATCTTAATTATTTACTTTATTAATTAATTTCGTTCTTTTCAATCGGTTAGTCTATTTACTCTTTTTTCAAAATTACTCAAAACAAAATTCATATTGTTTTCTGCAGTATACCTTGAATAATAATAATGACGACAAAATTGAAACAACTCAAAGCTCGTCGTCAAATTGTTATTGATGATCTCGAGGAAATTCTGAATTTAGCACAATTCGCTGTCACTGATGAAAGTCTCCACGTAAGATTCAAATTAAGATTTAAAAAACTTGAGGATATTTTCGAAGAATTTCAAAAGTTACACACTTCAATTGTCTCTATGATTGTATCTTCCGAAGAACCGGAATTGAACACTGAGAAGGTTATTCGAACAGCCTTTATGGATAATTATTACACCATCAGAACGACTTATGTTAATTTATTTCCTGTAGTAAACATTCCAGTAAAAAACCAAGACAGTTGCTCTATCAGTTCGCCAAATGTTAAACTTCCAAAGATAGTATTGCCCATTTTCAATGGGAATTATAAAGAGTGGCCTACTTTTTTCGATATGTTCCAAAGTTTGGTACATGAAAATTCTAACTTGAGTCAAATAGAAAAGTTTCAATACCTCCTTAGTTCACTTTCTTCTCATGCTTTAAGTTTATTAAAGGGTTTCCATTGACTGCTGAAAATTATGAAAGCGCTTTTCAGACATTGGCGGAAAGATATCAAAATAAAAGACTTCTCGCTAAAACGTGTTGGAAGGAAATCTGTAATGTTCCAAAGCTACAGCGTGATTCAGCTAAAGACCTTAGGCGAATTCTAGAGGTTTTTGCGGAGAACTTATCGGTATTAAGAAATTTAGGTTTACTTGTTGACCAGTGGGACTTTGTTTTATTTCACATTCTCATTCAGAAATTAGATTCAGCATCGATCAAACGTTTTGAATTACAAGAATGTTCATCGGATATTCTGTCGTTTGTCAATTTGCGAAATTTCCTGACAAATCAGTGTATAGCCTTGAGGCAGTAGCTCTTTCTCTTCCGTCGAAAACTCATTCAGTTTCGAATTCTCAAGTTTTGAAATCTAGTTCTCTCTCAATGAATAAAAGAAATTCGACTCTTCTCCTTCAAACGGAAACTGAATCATTCAAGAAACGTATAACCTGTAATTATTGCAAGTTAGCTCATAATATTTACAAATGTCCATCATTTTTGGAACAAACTGTTCAAGATCGGTTCAAGACTGTGAAGAAATTGGTGTATCAATTGCCTCCATTCTGGACATAAGATTAACAATTGTTCTTCAAGGTCAAATTGTCGTACTTGCCACGGAAAGCATCATACCCTGTTGCACATGCGCAATAATGCGGATAATGATTCTTCAACAGAGACGATTCATTTCAGTGCTGCAAATTCATCGGATTCAGGCTCAGCTCAGGTTTTAACCAATGTTTCTTCAAATTCTACCGTTCTCTTAGCAACCGCTGAGGTCGAAATTCGTGATGCTTGGGGTAGATTTCAGAAGGTCCGAGTTCTGTTAGATGGAGGCTCTCAAATAAATATTATAACTCAATCGTGTGTAAATAGATTAGGCTTGAAAATTTGTGATGCTTCATTTTCGATAAATGGAATTTGTGAAAGCTCATCTTCTGCTAATTGCAGCACTGAATGTACTATTCGCCCATCAGGTCAAATAAATCCATCATTTACATTCGATGCCGTCGTGATTCCGAAGATTTGTGCGGAAATGCCGAGTTCTTTCCTAAATTATTCGTTTTGGAATTGTGTCCATAACAAGAAGTTAGCAGATCCGAACTTTTCCATTCCGAAATCAATAGACCTTCTTTTAGGAGCGGATATATTCTCTTTAATAATTCGACAGGGTCGTATCGAGGGTAACGGTTTAGAACCAACAGCAATTGAGACAGTATTTGGTTGGGTTTTCAATGGAAAGATTCAATCACCTAGCATATCAATTAACACTTTTCATTTGTCATTGTCTGAATCAGGTTTGAACTCCTCGTTGAGAAGATTTTGGGAACTTGAAGAAGTTTCAGAGAATGTCATTGTATCACCAGAAGATCAATTTTGTGAGAACTTATACGCTCAGAACTATTCTAGAAATACATCTGGACGGTACACTGTGGCATTACCATTTAAATCTGATCAGTCAACACTTTCATTCGGTGACACATATTCTCTCGCACTACGTCGTTTTTTATCCCTTGTACGTAAACTTATTAAAAACCAGAATATATACAAGGAATACTCTACTTTCATGAAGGAATATTTAGAAGAAGATCATATGTCATTGATTTCTACGAGTTCGGATTATGAAAATACTTTTTATATCCCTCACCATTGTATAATTAAACCAAACAATCCATCCACAAAGTTAAGGTTGTTTTCGATGCGTCAGCTCATGTACCCGGTCATTTATCTTTAAATGATGCTCTATTGATAGGTCCTAAATCACAAAAGGATATTATTGTCATTTTGATGAACTTTCGTGTTCATCGGTTCGTTTTCACAGCTGATATCAAACAAATGTATCGTCAAATATTAGTTCAAAATTCACATCGAAACTTTCAAAGAATATTGTGGCGGTTTTCTCCATCGGAACCCATAAAAACTTATCAGCTGAATACCGTTACGTACGGAGTTGCACCAGCACCTTTTCTTGCCCTTCGAACTTTGGCACAGTTGGCCAAGGATGAGGAAGCTCGTTTTCCGAAAGCATCCAAAATTTTGCTCACAGACATTTATGTCGATGATGTCGTTACAGGTTGTGATGATTTGGAAGACGCAAAAACGTTGCAAAAGGAACTGATTTCCTTATTGAATTGTGGTGGTTTGAGCTCCGAAAATGGAGTAGTAACAGTTTTCAATTACTCTCAACCATACCTCTAGATCATCAATATCACCATTCTTTGGATTTTGATATGGATCCGATAGTCAAAATTCTCGGTTTGAGGTGGTTTCCTTCGTCGGACGAATTTTTCTTATCTTGCGGAAACTACTGTGCAGGTATGTACCAAACGTACCATACTTTCAGAACTTTCTCGAATTTTCGACCCTTTGGGGTTCCTTTCTCCATTTACTTTTCTTGCTAAACATTTGATCCAGCATCTTTGGACATTAGGTTTGCAGTGGGATGATACACTTCCAGACGATGTCAGCCGTCGCTGGAATCGGTGTAAATCCGAATTAACCGAATTGGTTAAATTAAAAATACCTCGGAAACTTGCATCGAAACCATTTTATCGTTGCGAACTTCATGGTTTCGGAGATAGTAGTGAACGTGGTTACGCAGCCGTGGTATATTTCAGGTTTTTCAATTCTGACGGCTCCATTGACATCTCTTTCGTATGTGGTAAATCAAAGGTCTCCCCATTGAAGAGAATTTCACTTCCACGACTGGAATTGTGTGCTTGTCTCTTATTATCAAAACTCATTAATGTGGTTTCCTCTGTTTACCAATCAGCCTTTACAATAGATGACAGTTTTGCTTGGTCTGATTCAATGGTAGCTCTAACATGGATTAAGTCTTCTCTCATCGATGGAAGACATTTGTAAGCAATCGTACAACTCAAATTCAGAACTCAGTTTCAACAGAAAATTGATATCATGTTCAATCGAAAGACAATCCAGCTGATTGTGCTTCACGCGGCTTAACGCCAACCGAACTGTTGAACTGCTCTTTGTGGTGGAGAGGCCCTGACTGGCTTCGTTCCAAACATCGCACCTTCGCAAATGATGAAATAGAGAATTCTCTTCATCTTGTACAAACAGAAGAGCGTCACCTCTCTTTGTCAGCTTTCATCTCTCCGTCGTTTGTTGATGATTTGCTCTCCAGGTATTCATCTCTGTCCAAGGTTCAAAGGGTGGTAGCTTACATTTTCAGATTTGTTCACTTCATGAAAAACTCTAAAGCTCCTAGGATATATAGATTTTCCGCAGTTCATCTCAAAGATGAACTTTTCTTCATTATAAAGCAGGTTCAACGGGTTGTGTTCAAGGAACAGATCGATAATCTCATCTTGGGCAATCCCATATCTAAATCACTTCGAAAATTGAATCCATTTATTGGAGAAGACGGTGTTCTCAGGGTGGGCGGTCGTCTGTCTTTTTCTGGTCTGGCCTATGATCACAAACACCCAGCTTTGCTTCCTTCATCTCATCGTCTTACTGAGCTCCTTATTCAGCATTTCCATAAAATATATCTGCATCCAGGTGCTCAGACTTTACAGTTCCTTCTATCTCAACAGGTCTGGATATTATCAGCCAGACGAGCTATAAACAAAGTTATTTCTCGCTGTAACACGTGTTTCAAGGTCAATCCCAAAATGTCTCAACCTCTCATGGGTAATTTGCCACCCTTGAGAATTAATCAGCTCAAACCCTTTCAGTGCGTCGGAGTAGATTATGGTGGCCCATACTTTATAACTATGTCTAGGTCTCGTGGCTCCAAATCGTTAAAGGCGTATATATGTCTCTTTGTATGTTTCACAACTAAGGCATTGCATTCGGAGTTAGTGTCAGATTTAACTTCCGATGCTTTTCTTGCTGCATTGCGTCGTTTTATTGCTCGAAGGGGTAGATGTAACCACATCTTTAGTGATGGTGGAACAAATTTCAGGGAGCTTATCAGGAGCTTTCGAGATATATGCAGGGCGCTGTGTTGGAAGAGAAAATAGAGTGGAGTTTCAATCCGCCTTCTAGTCCTCATTTTGGGGCTCTTTGGGAGTCTGGTATAAAATCTGTCAAATCCCATTTGTTGAAAGTGATCAGATGAAGAAGTCATCAGTCCTGACATATGATGAGTTTTATACAGTCCTCACACAGATTGAATCTGTGCTCAATTCTCGCCCTCTATGTCCGCTTAGTAATGATCCGAATGACATATCTGCACTGACACCAGGACATTTTCTTACTTTGGCTCCATTAACTGCTATTCCTGAACCAGATTTATCTCACCTATCTATCGGTCGATTATCGCGTTGGCAGCTTTTAACTCGTATCCATCAGGATTTTTGGAAAATATGGAATTTAGAATACCTGAACACACTGCAACAACGAAAAAGGTGGTTCAATAGTGACTCGCCTCCTTATTCAATAGGTGCACTAGTCTTGATAAAAGATGATCAACTCCTCCATTGCGCTGGCGACTTGGACGCATTGAGAAATTGCATCCTGGCGCTGATAAAATAGCTAGAGTGGCTACTATTCGGACTACTCAAGGTGTACTGCACAGATCAGTGGTTAAATTATGTCCATTACCTCTTCAATAATTAAGACGTATGTTGATGTATATATGTATATATATTTTTTGCTTTATGTTCGATATCTTTTCAATTTTATATTTGCTTTGTTTCATAAAATATTCTATTTTAGGTGGGCGGTTATTTTACTGCAACTCATTGTTATTAGTTGCATTCATTCATTTTATTCCAAGTTGCTTGCTCGTTTCGTGCGGCCCACGTATGTTCATTCATTTCCCGATGAGCGCATAACATATGTTGGAGCATATGACCTATGTCGCCAGAGAGTACGAAGTCGTCGTTCATCCACACATCGTCGTGCAACACTTTCTTCGCAATCAATGAATTTCTCAATTTCTACAAATTAGAACTCTGGTGAAAAAGTGACTATTTCTCGCTCGAGAGTGACACGTTGATTCAGCCGTACTGTGAAACCAGGTAGGCAGTGTCCAGCATTCGATTTTCTTTCGAGTCATTTTTTCTTATCAGAATTTCATTGTTAATTTCCTTTCGCTTTCGTTTAATTTTCAAAGGCCCTTGTCGTGCCAATAAAAATTCCTTTATTAATTTGTTTCTTTAAACCATGGTTTTTCTTTTAAAATAGTGTAATGTATAATTCACAAAAATGTTGATATCTAAAAAATTCGAGCTGACAGGCAAAAGCTAATCGCATATTTGAATTCAGGGCATCAAATTCATACGAAATCACCTCTGAAATCTTCGGCTTCAAAACCACTGTTGACCAGTGTTATTATATTGGCTTGCTGGTGCGTTTGAAGGAGGAAATCGCAAAATAACGACCGCACATGCAGAGAAAAAAAATCCTTTTCCACCAAGACAAAATTGAACGAATTGGGCTTTGATCTACTTTCCCACCTCCCATATTTGCCAGATTTAGCCCCCAGTAACTACTGGTTCTTTGCTGATCTTAAAAAAATGCTCCAGGGAAAAAGATTTGGCTCAAATGAGGAGGTCATCGCTGAAACTGATTTTTATATTTTTTTATAAACATGGTATTGAAAAATTGGAAAAGCGTTGGAACGATTGTATTACCGTAGAAGGTGATTATGTTGATTAATAAAAAAATTTTACAAAAAAATTTTGTTTTCTTTGTTGATCTCGGAACTTACTGATCCATGTGTTATATTGCATATTCTAGAATTCATTTTTATAGTATTTCAAAGGAAAAGCCTTAAACAAAAACAAATATCCTAAATGTTTTCCATGCAAATGATATCCATAGTTTTGGTTGGATTTTATGAGAATTTATGGGCATTTGAGCATCGAACAAAACTAGGAGGGAAAAAGACTACAAGAAGTGGGCAAAAGCTTCTGACCTCAGATCAGTGCTCTTCTGCATTTTATTCTTTTAATTATTCTTTCCTTGGAATGAGTGTACCTAGTTAAATTGATCAATTACTCATTTTAAGAAAATTATTTCGTAGGTTTTTGTGTGCTTGTTTCAAATAAGGACAGAAATACTTTCATTCCATTAGTAATTTTACATTACATATATTCAAGTGAATGAAAAGCCATGTCATATTGTATGTTGTCAAATAAGGTCAAATTTCATTTATATTCAGTACAACAAGTACAAGTATGATCTTATCACCTCAAATAATCTGCTTTTCGATTAGAATCGCAACAACTGTATCAGAACAAACTGATGGATATAATAATATGCAATTTGTTCTGTTCTTTATTCACTCTCAACAGATTTATTGGAAACTTCAAGGGCGTCGAAACCGCTTTTCATCGGCAGTCGATGTTCAAGATGATAAATCTGCACATTGAACTCCAAGACCCATATAAATATTTACATTTTACCCATTTCGTGTCGACTGAATCGGTAAAGAACATTTAAATGGTCTAAAATAGGTCCATAGTTTATGTTTTAAATTGGCGTGAAGCATGCACTAAGAATAAGAACCTTGCACGAGGAATGAGGTTTATTTATGATTGAATTAGAAACTAGAATCAAACTTGTAATTTTGAAATAGTCTTCTACAACGAGTTTCAGATGATAAATTCTCAATTTCAATAAATTTTTTCAGCAATCTGTGGAAAAAAAAATTCGTATTATATTTGAATTATATCTTGGCAGTTGGCTTGAATTAAGAAATTTGACGGGCTACAGACTTTGAACTGCAATTGCAGGTTTGGAGCATCGGTGGTTTTGCATTCTTATATGTATTATATTGGAAACATTAATGTGTGTATAATTTTGATAGGAATGTCACTGCTGGCTACCATAAAATAGAAAATATAACTATAAACAATGCTGTAATGAGTTAATTAGAGCAATAAATGAATAACTTATTGCGATACAGAAATACCTGCTTGAATCTGTACGGAAAAGTTATCCTGTGAAATCGCCGAGTTCACCCGAAGGTTCATTAGGCGTAGGTAGTTTTCCACAAACGATGCCGCGTACGAATATGTAGATGAACTCCACGTTAATTATTGTCTCCGAGATGTTGATTATGTATATGGAGGTTAACAACTATAATTTTTTCATATTAAGAAGTCAAGTAACTATTTTCAGTGATCAGAAAAGAGAAATAGGATTAGTTTAGAATGAAGATGTTGGTTAATATTTACAAATTGGTATCCCATGCGTTTGGAAAGCCTTCACCATATGGGAAAAGATATACCACAGGATGTTTCATTTGATTCTATCTAAACCCGTAAAGCGGTCAAATTCACTCCTAAACTACTTTTGATTAATTTATCTATGAAGGAGAACTTGTATCGAATTTGGATTTTCGACAAATCTCTGCTTTTTCATAAGCTTTCATTTGATACTACTCTGATTTCCTTAGGGAGGGATGAAAGGGTTAAATTCACCCCTAAACCTGTTTTTCGTGTATTTTGCTATGAAGGACTTCTTGAACCAAATTCGGATTTTCGGCAAAATCTCTGCTTTTTCATAAGCTTTCATTTGATTCTACTCTGATTTCCTTAGGGAGGGGATGAGAGGGTTAAATTCACCCCTAAACCTGTTTTTCGTGTATTTTGCTATGAAGGACTTCTTGTATCAAATTCGGATTTTCGACAAAATCTCTGCTCTTTCATAAGCTTTCATTTGATACTACTCTGATTTCCTTAGGGAGGGGATGAGAGGGATAAACTCAGGGATGTTCAAGAAGAAGGAGGGAGGAGGTCAAGTATCATCTGATCTTACGTACAAATTCTTCATAAGCAATTTAACGAAGAACGGGTTTAGGAGTAAATTTAACCCTCTCATCCCCTCCCTAAGGAAATCAGAGTAGTGTCAAATGAATTCTTATGAAAGAGCAGAGATTTTGTCAGAAATCTGAATTTGATACAGGAAGTTCTTCATGGCAAAATCCACGAAAAACAGGTTTAGGGGTGAATTTAACCCTCTCATCCCTCCCTAAGGAAATCAAAGTGGTATCAAATGGAAGCCTATAAAAAGCAGAGATTTTGTCGAAAATCCGAATTAGATACAAGAAGTCCTTCATTGCATAATACACGAAAAACAGGTTTAGGGTTGAATTTAACCCTCTCATCCCCTTCCTAAGGAAATCAGAGTAAGGTCAAATGAAAGCTTATGAAAAAGCAGAGATTTTGTCGGAAATCCGAATTTGATACAGGAAGTCCTTCATAGCAAAATCCACGAAAAACAGGTTTAGGGAGAATTTAACCTCTCATCCCCTCCCTAAGGAAATCAGAGTAGAATCAAATGAAAGCTTATGAAAAAGCAGAGATTTGTCGAAAATCCAAATTCGATACAAGTTCTCCTTCATAGAGAAATTAATCAAAAGTAGTTGTAGGAGTGAAATTGACCGCTTTACGGGCTTAGATAGAACCAAATGAAACATCCTGTGGTATATCTTTTCCCATATGGCGAAGGCTTTCCAAACGCATGGGATACCAATTTGTAAATATTAACCAACATCTTTATTCTAAACTAATCCTATTTCTCTTTTCTGATCACTGAAAATAGTTACTTGACTTCTTAATATGAAAAAATTATAGTTGTTAACTTCCATATACATAATCAACATCTCGGAGACAATAGTTAACGTGGAGTTCATCTACATATTCGTACGCGACATCGTTTGTGAAAAACTACCTACGCCAATGAACCTTCAGGGTGAACTCGGCTATTTCACAGGATAACTTTTTCGTACAGATTCACGCAGGTTACAGAAATAGAGACAAATTTTCTTGGTGTCCTCCTGACCGAAATATATTATATTTCAGGTTGAACATACGGGAGTGATTTTAGTCACAACCACAAAACCGATAAAAGTCGCACACACGATCCGACTTATATATGTCAGGATGCGAATATATAGGGTGGCCATATGAAAACGAAACAGACGGGATTACAGACGAAATAAATTTTTTCGATAGAAATGCTCGGACAGGTCGATTTCTGTTTCGAGGGGACAACTTAAGATGTCCCTTGCTACTACAACCCTCACCCCTAAATTTTGAATAGGGAAGAAGGGGTGAGTGATACCTCATTTGAAAGGTATTTTTATACTGATTTCATCACAGTTATTGTTTTTTCATTTATGCATTAGTTTTCGAAATATTCATGCGTTACTTAATTTTATCACTTAAATTAAATTTTTGCGAATAATTGACATTTCGTGCTTCCTGAAACACCAAAATTTCCGTTCTTGTATCTGAAATAGCAAAACATCTACCACTGAGCAAATGAAGTCATTCCGTAAGTGTTAATGCTACCAGGGACAGATGTTCGACTAGCTGTTTTATTCACAGAAATCATTCTCCAACTGTACGGTACAGAACGATTCAAGTATTGATCTAAGAAATAAGACTTTTCAAAGTAAAGTAAATAATTTATCAAAAACTCATATCAATTAATTAAATATTCAAATTGTTCACCATTAGCTTCCATACAATGAAATAAGTTTTAGTTGATGACGAGATATTGTTGATGATGGAGCTCGTGTTGAATGATTATTTGGGCTATTACCATCATCTATTGTGGATGTAATGTTTTTTTTTCCTCCTTGATAAAGATAGAAGATGTCTATCGAAACGTCGGAAAACATTACATCCACAATAGATGATGGTAATAGCCCAAATAATCATTCAACACGAAATAAGTTTTGTTCGAAACGATGGCGCAAATTTTGCAATACGCTTTGTTTGTTCGACATCTTGATTAAAGATTTCTATGTCAGTGGATTGGTGCAAGGTGCCACAGTCATGGTTGTTTTGAAGCTCAAAATGTCGATTTTTCACAAAAAAATACTACAAGTGCCATGAAAACACCACTTCATTTTCAAATACTTAGCTAAGAATATTTCGAGAACTAATGCATAAAATGAAAACACGATTACTGTGCTGAAATCAGTATAAAAATACGTTTCAAATGAGGTATCACCCACCCCATCTTTCCTATTCAAAATTTGGGGGTGAGGGTAGTAGTAGTAAGGGTTGAAGCGCTATGCGTCCGTAACCTACATCTTAAGTTGTCCCCCTCGAAACAGAAATCGACCTGCCCGCGCATTTCTATTGAAAAAATTTATTTCGTCTGTAATCTCGTCTGTTTCGTTTTCAAATGGCCACCCTGTATAATAAATCGATTCGAAATGTTACTTGAATTAGGGTTAATTACTCATTAACTAATGTGGAATATGCTTTCAATATACCAGAAAGCATATCGAATGAATTGAAGTGAGGAAACTTGGAAATTCGTCTATCTCGAGATACAAGGGGCAACTGTTGAAAATCGAAATACTCGAAATTTTCACTGAATTGTCAAAGATATAACGCGCTCGAATTATATTTTCATTAGTGAGAAAACCTTGAAGACGATGTAAGAAAAAATGGACATCCGTCAGTGACGTGCTACGGGGGTCGCAAGTAGTATGAATAATCAAAGAGTTCAAAATTTTCGATGAAATCGGTTTTGTCAGGCAGAAAACGCAATTGGATTATATTTCTATTGTGCGAACAAGCAAACAGACGGAATTATAAAAAAGGACATCCGTCAGTGACGTGCTACGGGGGTCGCAAATAGTGTTATGAATAATCAAAGAGATCGAAATTTTCGATGGATGATGTCCATTTTATCTTATTCCGTCTGTTAGCTTGTTCCAACTATAGAAACATAATCCAATGGCGTTTTTGCCTGACAAAACCGATTTCATCGAAAATTTCGATCTCTTTGAATATTCATAATAGTACTTCAGACCTTTGTAGCACGTCACTGACGGATGTCCATTTTTTCTAATTTCGTCTGTGGGCTTTTTTCAACGATAGAAATATAATCCAATTGCGTTTTTTGCCTGACAAAACCGATTTCATCGAAAATTTTGAACTATTTTAATATTCATAACACCACCTGCTACCCCCGCAGCACGTCACTGACGGATGTCCTTTTTTTCTAATTCCGTCTGTTTTCGATTCTTTCATAAAATGAATAGTAAATTTCAAACAAATTTGATTTGTGATCATTTATTTTCAGAATCGATGTGGGCAACTTAGAAAACCCTCTGGAAGAAATTTTTCTTTCACCCTTGACCATTTAATATTTAAGGTCATTTTTGTTAACATTACAACATCGACCCAGTGAACTTTGTATCACCTAGTACTTACAAATTTAAATGTATGGGAACTGGTTGCAGTATGTTTTGTTATTTACTCATAACTAAGAAAAAATTGGAGAACAGTGTATTTCTGGGACATCCCATTATTTTTGGACGTTAATTCCATACAATTTTGTGGATTTTAGTGCTTATAATCGAAAGCATTATAAGTAATAAAAATATACTTTATTTAGCTTAATAAATAGATATGGATTAAAGTAACGAATACATTTTGAATTATAATTTTGATAGCTAACTAAACATCAAGAATAATTTTTATTTGGAACTCCACGTAATGCTCGAACTAATTACTATATACTTTATATTCCAATATCAAATTATAATCAAAAGAGGCAATAATTTCAATGTAACTGAAACGAAATTACATAAACAATAAAAATCAAGAATTATTGTTTCAATTTCAGAAGAGAATGTCTTTACTAAATTTTTGAAAGAATTTATAGTTCCCGATAAAACATAAGGCATTTACTTTCATAATAAAGATATGGAGAAAAGATTCATTCGATTCGCCCAAAAATTATTCAATGCTGCTAAGTTAAATTCAAAATTCGAAATAATTTACTTGAAGACATAGAAATCGAAGAAGACCAGTTAGAGAAAATAAAACTCTATCATGCGACCAACAGCACACATAGAGGAATACAAGAAGATGTAGAAAATATAATGAAAAATTTCTATTTCCCGAAAATGACTGCCAAAGTTCAACAATACGTAAATAGCTGTGATAATTGCCAACGACAAAAATACGAACGTCATCTGAATAAGTTAATTCTCAAAAAAATCCAATCGGTGAAAAACCATTTGATGATTTGTACGCGGATACAATTAATATTTACAGAACACCCTGTCTAACATTGGTATATTGTTTTTCTAGGCACGGACAATGTTTCATTCTTAAAACTAAAACCATAGCTGAAATTGTAAATTGTCTAATTAGTTATTTTTCTAATCATGGAGAAAGATAACAACCGACAACGGGACAGAGATCAAAAACATCTTATTACAAAAATTCGCTTCCATGCATAATAGCCAGATACATTACGTGACGAATTATAAACATCTAATTCCATAGTAGAGAGATTCCATTCGATATTCGTTGAACAACTTAGGGTAATTGATGACAAAAACTTCTTTGAGAGAAAAACTAAATAAAGCTCTTTTGAGCTATAATGAATTCAATTCATTCTTTTTTGAAATATAGTCAACTAGAAATCATTGAATCAGATTTAAATTAAAGTCTTCCTATTGAAGGTGCCGAAAATGCAAAAGTTAATAATTATATCGTTCAATACAATAAAAACCTCGAAGAAATCTCAACCGTATTAACGGAAAATGAAAAGAAAAATTTAATAAACGACAAAAACAGAACTGAAGGTACCATCTTAGTTGAAAATTGTAGTATTTTTGAAATTGCCTGCAGACGCTTAATCGAAACCACGATTCAAAAAGCAAATGTCAAAGTTTTAGATAATGTTCTGATGAAAGAGGCGAATAAAGGGCATGTATATCATAAGAATCGAATTAAACAAAAAAAATAATAATAATCATTTGTTTCAGGATGCTCTTCCTTCACAAATTCTTGTTACTTATTGAAATTGTTCACTCTTCGAAAATACAACAAGTTCAAAATAATAATATTTCTTTTAATATAGTGAATGAAATTTATCGGGATTCATGGACACTCGTTTATTATTAAATTGTTAGATTTCTAACAAACGCCAACGTTTCTAAACAAATTGTTTCTTCCTCAGGGCTAAAATTATATCAGGATAAAACATATGGTGAAAATATATGTTACCTAGTTACTGCAGAAGCAATTTCGTCAGATTAGTAAGAAAAAAGTCTATCTATAATATAAAAATGGATCGCAAAATGTGTTGGTAAGCGCATAACTCAACAACGCCTGGACCAATTTGCCCAAATCTTTTTTAAAATGTTCGTTGAAGTTCAAGGATGGTTTTTACGGCGAGAAAAATCAGAATTATTGCTGGAAAAACCCTAAAAATAGCCCTTTTCTTTTCCCATACAAATGATTTGTATTGAACTTCGGGTTCATAGAATATCCGTATACCTGAGGGAGTATAAAAAGGCATATTCGAGGGAGTTGAGGCCTGTTCAGTGTAGTTCAAAGTAGGTCAAGAGAGGTAGTATTTATATTATCGAACCCCAAGTTCGTAACAATAGCTATCAAAACAATGTGCGTGTGTGCGTTGGAGCACAGAATACATAGTTGGAGGAGTTTAATCTCGCGTTCCGAAGCTCGCGTTTTTTTTGTATTAGTTTCAGCACGCTAGATAAAATGCGTCAGTTTCCACGTCATTACATCAGTCAAACAAAAATCGCGTTACCAGCAGTGTTTTATTATTTTTAATTTCAGTCTACCATGGAGCGGTGGATGTCGATGCAACGTGGGACACATTTTTCAACAAATATAAGTCCATATTTGACACATCATTTCCCCTGGTCACAATCAAAGACAGATTTTCCTATAAAAAATATGTAGATACATCTCCAGAAATAACGAATCTAAAAAACCAATTAGATTACCTGTACCTGATTTCACGTTATCGATCGGAATATCTTGATCTTTATCGCGAAACGAAAAATTTATATGACGAAAGTCTCAATAAAAATAGGAGGAGGTTCATAAGTGATCATATTAGAATTCCAAGGATAAATCCAAAGCAGTTTGGGATATGATCTATCAAATCACTGGACGCAAGAATAGAACTCAAAAAGGTTGTTAAGATCCAGCAACCCCAAAAGCTTGCGGATGAGTTCAATACGCATTTTGTTGGCGTTTCCTCCTCATTGGTATCTTCGACTCCAAATTATGCTCAATCTGATCCGGTAACTAATTACACTCCTAAGAATGTGAGCTCATTTTTCCTTTTCGAGATCACAGCGGATGAAGTTATCAGAACTGCAAGAGGAATAGCAAATAAAAGTTCCTTTGGTTATGACAGGATACCAATGACTGTTATCTCAATGACGCTATCTCTATAATAGCGCAGCCAATAGCCCATATAATGTATACTGCCTTCAGAGAAGGTATTTTTCCGGAATCTCTGAAGATAGCTATCGTGAAATCTTTGTTCAAGAAAGGAATGACGGATGTTCCTGGAAATTATCGTCCGATAAGCCTGCTGACTTCCTTTTCTAAATTATTTGAGAAAGTTCTTGTGAATCGGCTCTTAAACTTCTTTCGAAAATTTGGTGTGTTTTCCGATTGTCAACATGGTTTCTTGAAGACAAGGAGCACTGATACAGCGATTTTCATGCTGGTGCGATCAATTCTTACGGCATTAGACGCCGGTAGGGTGCCAATGGGACTTTTTATTGATTTTTCCAAGGCTTTCGACTGCGTGGTTCATGAGAAATTATTATGTAAGTTATCTCTTTACGGAATTCGAGATAAGCAACTGAACCTAATGAAGAGCTATTTACAGGATCGAATCCAGAGAGTATGTCTTGATATTGATGGTGTTTCATACTACTCATCCGACGAAATTTTAAGTGTTGGAGTGCCTCAAGGTGGTATCGCTGCACCGTTGCTCTTTCTGGTATATGTGAACGATTTGCCGGAGAACATTGTGGCCGATTTCATTGCAGGCACAGACAATATCAAATCAGCTTTGGATCCCCGAGAAGACCAGTGTGATCAAGAGGTCATCATGTACGCGGACGATGCCAATATTCTGATGGTGGCACCTGAAGTTTCTGTGAGTGTGGAATCAACGCAAAAGGGATTTTCTTCAGTCGCCAACTGGTGCGGCAAAAACCAGCTAGCTCTCAACATGGATAAAACCGAGTGTATGTTGTTTCGTACCTCTCATAATAAAGCAGCACAACCCGAGACTATTGACCTTTCAGGACAAATTAAAAACCTCTCAGATAATACACGTTTTTGGGCGTGGTTCTGGATCAGCATTTGAGTTGGTGTGATCATATAGCTTCACTTCGAGGTAGATTGAACTCTGTTCTTTATACTCTTCGAGTCCTTGTGCGTCAGGCTGACCTCAACTTGCTCAGGACGGTGTATTATTCTAATTTTCAAAATTTAATGGCCTATGGAATCATCGCCTGGGGAAATAGCTCTGATATCGCTAAGATATTTGTGATACAAAAGAGAGCTTTGAGAACCATTCTTCGTTTGCCAAATAGAGAATCTTGCCGTGGATATTTCAGAAGAGAATGAATCTTAACACTAACTGGATTGTACATATTCAGATGTCTCGTTTTTACGAAAAAACGAGCATTATTTTGAGAAACATCTTAATCTGAACAGCACCAGACGTATCCACTCATTTCATTTGCCGAAGTGTTCTCTCACATTGACACAAAATAACATAGAATATATGAGCCTCAAATTATTTAACAAGGTTCCTAAGCAATATCAAGTTTTAACTGACATAAAAAAATTTAAGAAAGCAATCCTGAATGTTTTGATAGATTTAGAGCCATATTCTATTGATGAATATTTGAACTCTTGATATCCTATCTCAACTGTTATTATGTCATTTGTGGTTGTTGATTTTTCTAAATTTTTGCTCTGTGGCTTCTCCATTTTTCTGTGACGTATTTTATTTTCAGAATGTAATTCCGATCATAAAATAAACGATATTATTATTATTATTAATATCCAAATTTTAAATAAATAAAACAATTCGTACGGCTAAAAAGGATTTGACTTCAAGTCATATCAAATTTAAAAAAAAAAAGTTGTCTGTTACCTAATCTACTGAGTTTGCTTTTGTCAACTGATACACGAAACAAATTCGTATATCGTGTTTTGTGCAGAGTGTTTGGTTAGTTAGTGTTCGTTTAGTTCGTGATTAGTGAAAAAATAATTTATATTTGATATGCCTCCTATAAGACGAAGCAATTTAGGTAGAAGAGCCAGAAATGCTACAAACCAAGTTAATTACCGATCTAATCGTACTGCACAAGAACGTGACGACGGAAATGAACGTGAAAGAATTCGGATATCACAAACGCTTGAAGCGCGAGCGCGACATTCAACTTATAATCGCGCAAGTTTGAATCGAGCTGCTTTCAGTTACGATGTGTCAATTGACTACAGTAACTACCAATGTGTTGTTATTGGTTCTATGAACTCGGTTTGCTCACACTGTAAGGCATTAAAATACAAAACGAAGCCAATGGATTGTGTTGCGCAAATGGTAAAGTGAAATTGATACCATTGGATCCACCACCAGAACCATTGTACTCATTGGTTTCAGGAATAGGAACAGATTCTATACACTTTTTGACACATATCCAACAATATAACAATTGCTTTCAAATGACTTCATTTGGGGCAACTTTCAAGGTATGTATTATAGCAGTTACTCATAATTATTTTAGCGAACAAAATTTTCTTACTTTTAAATCCTTATATATGTTTTATTTAATTATTTTTTATTCACAACGCCCTATTACCAGGGTGGCGGTTCTGTTCAGGATAATTTTTTAAAATACGTAGGCACAAAAACTGCCAGATTACAAATCTTTTTGACAGGACGAAGTGTGTCGGGTCAGCTAGTTATACATAAAAGTATTTCGTCGAAGAGTAGGCAAGCACATTGGTCTTCTTCCATATATAGGTTAAGCAAACATGCGTTAACAAACTTCTTTTCTTAATATATTATTATAAATTATACTGAGATTTTTTTATATCTGTTCTGTGATTTACAATGTTATTCTTTTTAATATGAATCATTTCGCTGACATTTCGTCTATACCCAATTTCTTCCCTATCCAAAATCTGAACACATCCAAAATCAAATTTATGTCCAGTGTTGAACTGGTGTAGAATTAATGTTGTTTTGTCGAAATTAGCAACATTCTCACTGTCGTTTTTATGTTGTTTGATTCTATCTCTTAAATATTGTCTTATTTGGCCAATGTAACACTTGTCACAGTTGGTGCAAGGTATCTTTTTATATACCATTCCAGACTCTAAATCATTTGGTGTTCTAGATTTTAAGTTAGTAAACAACTTTTTTGTAGTGGGCAAGTTGTAGAATGCACACTTAACATCCCATTCCTTGACTATACCACTTATTCTGTGTGAAAGGCTGGGCAGGAATAGAAACTTAAAGTAGGAGGTAACCGATGTATTGGGAGGTGTACTAACTACCTGGTCAATAACATTGGAGGTGTATTTTGTTATTATTTTATTTATCAGATATGAAAGATAGTTATTTTGTTTTAGAATTTATCTGATTTTGTTCATGTTCTTTCCATGGAATTTTTGTTGCTTAGTTTCAAGGATCTTTATATTAAGTTGCTCATTATATTAATTTACTGTTGTATGCTGTAAAAATTAGTGTATCTATTGGTGCTTATTGGTGTACCAATCTGTTATAATTCGAGAGTTATCTCTAATAATTAGTAAATCTAAAAAGGGCAAGCTGTTATCTTTTTCTACTTCTAAGGTGAATTATATCCTGTGATGATAGGAGTTAAAAGTATCTAATACAGGGTCTTTCACGAGGAACCTCACCCATATTTATACGGGAAACTACTGAACGTATTTTCATGAAATTCAGCACTTTTGAGTATTTCACGATGCTGATGAAATCTAAAATATTTTCAATCCATGAGCATCTCCGGTTTTTCCGGAAATGATGTCAACTTCCGTTTTTCAAATTAGAACACCATTTTTTTATTGCAGAAATAAACTCCTTAGAAAATTTAAAGTTATTTTTATGCAACATTTTTCAGTTATGGTTGGAAAATTCTCTCTGAGCGGGAAAATTCGAAAAAAAATCGGAGCTCCGCTGAAACAAGAATAACTTCGAGGTTTTTGGATGGAACATTTTCATTTTTGGGATTTTTCAAGATGTAAGATTGATGTATCCACCTTAGAAATCGAAATCGCGATTCATGATACAGGGGATGAAAAAATCGCTTTCAAAGTTAGGGATGTCAAAATCGTGAAAAATCAATTTTTTCAAATTAGCTTCTCTCTTTTTTTCGTATAGGTAACTCTGAGCTTCTCCAGAATATAAAACATTCAATGGGTTTTCTCTGAAAGAGTTTGAATTACCTACAGAGTTTGAAAAAGAGCGCCTGTTGTCTTACAGAACTTATATGACCCAGATGAATGTAACTAAACTATTAATAAAATAAAGTATGTTACCATTAAAACATGTCACAATGAATGAATAATATTATCAAATGTAAGAAAGGATATTGGGTGAATCCACAAGGAGCAGAAGGACACAAATGAAGATTGTACTTTCCGACACGTGTTCCTGTTGATTGTCTCCTTATTTCTATGGTTACTTAGGCCTGACGAAGCCAATCAGCAGAAATACGTACCTATCGGCAAGTACCATCTTCGTTCATTTCCTTCTGCTACTCGTGGATTCACACGATATAGCTTTCCTACATATATTTGATCTCCACGATGAATATAGTATTTAGATATTATTCAAGTTAAAGCCTCACCTGTTATATTTCTTAAATTTATTGGTTGTTGACATGTTATACCACAACTGTGTTGGCAACATTTCGTTAAACCAGGGCATTGAGAATCGACTTGACAAGCTTTTATGCAGGCTGTAGCAAATGGCGAAATAACAGACTCGTTCTCGGGGCACTCTCCAAGCTTAGTTAAACCTTTGGCCAGGCAAGCTTTAATGCACTGAAATGAAAAAAATATATTAAAAATATCAGGGAACTGATTCACAGGTCTACTATAATTGGCATGCAAATCAGCTAAAGGGTATTAGGAGTGATGATGAAATATTGAAGTAGCGTCACATAAATCGTCATCACAAGTCTATAAATGTCCAGTGCAATGAGTTAATTGCCAATAAGTAATTTTAATGAGAAAATGATCGGATACACAAAGATTAATTTTGTGTGAGTTTGGCGAACATATAGGTTCGGTTGTAAGATTAAAAATCAAATGAATAAATGAACAAAAAACAAACCGACAGGTTTGGTGCAGTTTTCTTTCAACCATATATTTGATTTCATAATAACAGATCAACCTAATAATCAGAACCTACACTTGAAAATTAATGACATTCGTAAAACTTAATGAATTTCTCAATGTAAATATGTAAGAATTCATGAGGAAGGATAGTTTTTTATTAAAAGAAAACAATTATTTTTGTTTAATTTTCACTTAATTATTGTTATATTATTAATAAAGTGAAAATTCGACAAAATTAATTTTTTCTTTTTAATATACAAGATGGATTTTCACAAAATAAATGAGTCATCAATTCATTCTATTGGAAAGATTTTTCTATGAACTCCCATGACTTCAACTAACATAGATATTTATATAGTTCCTGCTGGGTCTACTCTAAGATGTTAAGATCCGACGAATAACTTATGAGTAATCGAATATTTCCAAATACATTCTCGCAACTTTTTAGAATTTTCTTGTGTGAATTTTTCCATGAAATTTGCCATATGCCTTGTTTTCAACGTTATTCGATTTTCAAGTTTTGTATTTTTCAGATGGAAATATCTCCTGGGAAATATTGGAGAAACCGAATTTCGGACGCTCATAATTACTTCAATATTCTACAGATTTGGCCTAATAACAAACTTGACCGATATACAGGGTGAGTCTTTGACCACTGCGTTAATCAATATAATAATAGCAATAAGATCGGGAACCAGAGAAAAAATCGAAAATGGTCCCGTCAGGGACCCGCGAGGCGTAGCCGAGCGTGAGACCCGCAGGGCCGAACCCGGGGCAATCTTAAAACAGATCGAAAAGGCGTATCCTCTTCTAGGAGAAGCGACCCCGAAACCCGCCCCGGGCGCTCTTAAAGTGCCCGAAATTTTCAAACGAAAATCGCGAAATCGGCCATTTTCGCGAAATCGCCCAGAGGCGAAAAACGGTAGAAAGTACTCCTATGAAGCCGGAGCATCTCGCGGGGAGGGGGTCGCTTTTTCTGGACGAAGAACGTCCCCATACGTGGCTACGAGCTCAGCCGCGGAGCCCCGGAATCTATACGAAAATTATGCATATAAAACGGCAATTTTAGACTCGCGACTTCCTGAAACGTCAAAAACCACACCTACGTTTTCCCTCCGTGCCGCTCGAAAACGATATAAATCGCCCCGCGATCGGTAGAAAACGAATCTACGTGAAATTTCCCATCTCTGGGTACCAATCTTCATATCCAAGTAGAGAGTCAAGGCCGGGAATATTCATTCCAAATTCGACAATTTTCTCGATAATTCGAGGAGAAGTGTCATATTTTATCATACGATTCCGATGATAGCCGAACGCGAGCTCCAAATTTGAAAATACGGCATCAATTTTTGCTCGATATGGGCGGTTGAAGATTGTTTGCGTTTTCCAAGCACTCGAATGAGAATCTACAGGAGATTACGAATCTCTAGACAGCACCTACGGTTCACGAATCGAAAGAAAAACACCTCAAATAAGCGTTTCAAAATCGTCCTTTTTCAGTCTATTTTCGCGCGAATTCATTGCCCTCTCCGAGCTCCGATCCAACTTATGATATGCTACGTTTACATTCAGCCACTTCCCCTGTCACTCGTCATGCCGGAAATATTGCCGCGGCAGCGTCGACGGAAGTCGACGCCAGTGAGTGTCGTTTACACTCAGCCCTCATACTTCTTTACCGGGCGCGCAACCATGGCTGACGTCGAGGTTGTTGCGGCGACAGCTGTATGTCTACTTAGTGTAATAAATTATTTAAACGTTTTGAAAAAGAAATCGAAAAAATGTGGTCGCAATGTAGCCATAAGGGCTTCTTCCATTTTAACTCTTCTATTGGAGTATTGTTCATTTGAGCACTGATGCGATTTCACGCATCGTGTACTTTATGTTTTTATTCATGATTTTTATCACGTGGATCCCATATTATTCTCTCACTTTCGTATAACTCCAAAAACTGTATTAATGTTTCATTACTCCACTCTGGTGGTGGTGGAGTAGGCATTGTTAACAACTGGCGTCTACAACTGGACCTCTGATCACTGTACTTGAACAGGACAGAAAAAGAAACACGTCCTTCAGCTTAAAACGCTGGGCGACAAGTGAGCGAGAGGGCTGAATGTAAACACACGCTTTCACTTCCGCTGCCAGTCCTTTGACTCGCGCACAAAAACCGACAATTGAGGGAGCGCAGGGCAGTGCGAGTGGCAGCGGCAATGTCATGGGAAGTGTCGTATTTACACTCTCGCGCTGCTCACTTCTCTGCTCACTTCCCTGCCCACTTGGGCTGAGTGTAAATCAGGGATACTCTATGTTAAAATCCGACACACTTAGTTTATTCAGGGAAAAACTGCTATGCACTCTGTTCATGAATACACGTTCAGACCTTTTTCGAATAATTTTTATTTCACCTTTGTAAAATTGATGGAGTTGAAACGATATTCTTTGGGTTTATTTTTATGGAAAAATTATTTTCGATTCTTATACAGGGTGTTACATAGAGCTTTATCGAATAATGTTTATACTACCTTTGTGGAATGCACCGATTGCGATCGAATGATATACGTGCTGTGCACATTGGAAGCACTGACTTTCACCAGAGTCTTTCTTCGAGAGATTTTCCGTCTGAATTTCTTATGGAAAAAGCACCCACTGCGAATCGATTATATAGTGGGTGTCCCAAATGCATTTTTCTTCATGGTTTTTCGCGTATGGGATCTAATTACGATAAAATGTCATACAGGGTGTGCGATTTACAATGAATTTGCGATCGGGTGATATACAGGGTGAGCAGTTTACACTGTCATACAGGGTGTGCAATTTACAAAGAGTATACGATCGGGTGATATACGGGGTGTGCAATTTACAAGTACTTTTGTTTCTTTGCGTGCTTTCGTTGTTTTTGTATTTCTCTGGGGTGTTTCGCGTGACTTCGAGTTTTTTGAGCGCTTTCAAGTTATATGTATTCTCTCGGGTTTTTTCAGGTTCCTCTGGATTTTTGTGTTACTTGGGGTTCTTTGTGTTTTCTCGCGTTGTTTCTTGTAATTTCGGTTTCTTTCGTGCAACTTCGGTTCCTTTCGTGTTTCTTCGGATTCTTTCGTGTTTTTTCGCGTTTCTTCGTGTTTTTTCCAGTTCTTTCAAGTTTTTTCGCTTTCAACGGGTATTTTGACGTGTTTCGTGTTTCTGCGTGCTTCATTGATGTATGGGCCCTATTGATCTGTGGTCTATATTGATCTATGGTCTATATTGATCTATGATCTATATTGATCTATGGTCTATATTGATCTATGGTCTATATTGATCTATGGTTTATATTGATCCATGGGCCTATTGATCTACCCGCTTACTAGTCTATATAATAAAGTAATAAGATCGGGGACCAGAGAAAAAAATCGAAACGGGTCCCGTGAGGGACCCGGAAAGCGTAGCTTTCCGAGCGGCCCGCAGGGCCGCTCGAGAGGGAATCTTAAAACAGATCGAAAAGGCGAATCCTCCTCTAGGAGAAGCGACCCCGAAACCCCCTCCGGGCGCTCTTAAAGTGCCCGAAATTTTCGAAAGAAAATCGCGAAATCGGCCATTTTCGCGAAATCGCCCAAAGGCGAAAAACGGGCGAAAGTACTCCTATGAAGCCGGAGCATCTCGCGGGAGAGGGGTCGCTTTTTCTGGACGAAGAACGTCCCCATACGTGGCTACGAGCTCAGCCGCGGAGCCCCCGGAATCTATACGAAAATTATGCATATAAAACGGCAATTTTAGACTCGCGACTTCCTGAAACGTCAAAAACCACACCTACGTTTTCCCTCCGTGCCGCTCGAAAACGATATAAATCGCCCCGCGATCGGTAGAAAACGAATCTACGTGAAATTTCCCATCTCTGGGTACCAATTTCCACATCCAAGTAGCGAGTCAAGGCCGGGAATATTCATTCCAAATTCGGCAATTTTCTCGATAATTCGAGGAGAAGTGTCATATTTTATCATACGATTCCGATGATAGCCGAACGCGAGCTCCAAATTTGAAAATACGGCATCAATTTTTCGCTCGATATGGGCGGTGGAAGATTATTTGCGTTTTCCAAGCACTCGGATAAGAATCTACAGGAGATTACGAATCTCTAGATACCTACCACTTTTCGTGAATCGCAAGAAAAACACCTCAAATATGCGTTTGAAAATCGTCATTTCAGGCTCTATTTTCGCGCTAATTCATTTTCGTCCTTGAAGAATGCACACAGATCGCGATGAATCGCTATACAGGCTGTGCTATCTCGAAAAAATCGCTATACAGGCTGTGCTTATGGAAAGCACTGATTTTCACCAGATTCTTTCTTCGAGAGATTTCGTGTTTTACTTAGGGTTCTATCATGTTTTCCGCGTTTTTTCGTATTTGGTCGGTTTCTTTCTTGGTGGAATGCACTGAACTCGAAACGATAGAGTTATAAACGATATTCTTTCGGTTTGTTTTTCATGAAGAAAGCACCCACTGCGAATCAATTATATACGGGGTGTCCCATATGCATTTTCTTCAAGTTCTCTCGCGAATGGGAGCTGATTTCGGTATAATGTCATACAGGGTGTGCGATTCACAATGAATTTGCGATCGGGTGATATACGGGGTGTGCAATTTACAAGTTAATTTGATTTTTTTTGCGCAAATTCGAGTTTTTGTGTTGTTTCGGGGAATTTTGGATCTTAATTCGATAAAATATATTCGATTCATATACAGGGTGTCAGATCTGAGTAGCGCTGACATTCACCAGAGTTTTTCTCCAGCTTTTGTGCTTTTCCGCGTAAGGGAGCTCAATTCAATGAAATCCCATACAGGGTGTGCCATTAACAATGATTTCGCGATCGATTGATATACAGGGTGTGCAATTTAAAAGTTCTTTCATTATTTTTTGCACGCTTTCGGTTTTTTGTGCTCCCTCGGGGTTTTAAGCTTTCCTTCGAGTTTTTTTGTGCGCTTTCGGTGATTTTGTGCTCCTTCAGGGTTTTTTCGGTTCCTTTGGATAGTTTTCGTTCATTCGTGGTACTTCGGGTTCTTTCAAGTTTTTCCGTGTTTCGTCTTTCTTCGTGGAATGCACCGAACTTGAAACGATAGAGTTAAAACGATATTCTTTCGGTTTGTTTCTTATGATGAAAGCACCCACTGCAAATCAATTATATACTGGGTGTCCCATATGCATTTTTCATCATGTTTTTTCACGTGTGAAAGCTAATTTCGGTAAAATGTCATACAGGGTGTGCGATTTACAATGAATTTGCGATCGGGTGATATACGGGGTGAGCACTTTACAAGTTCTTCTGTTTTTTTGCGCGTTCTCAAGTTTTTTCAAGTTTTTTGTGTTCCTTCGGGTTTTTTTACGGAAAAATTATCTTCGAAACATATACGGGGGTGTTACATAGGAGCTCCATAGAATAATTTTGATACTTCCTTCGTGGTAATTACTGAACTCGAATAGATGGAGTTACAACGATATTCTTTTGGTTTTTTCTTTCACTGCTAATCAATTGTATACTGAGTGTCTCATATGCATTCTCCTTCAAGTTTTCTCGCGAATGGGAGCGGATTTCGATAAAATGTCATACAGGGTGTGCTATTTACAATAAGTTTACGGTCGGGTGATATACAGGGTGTGCAATTTACAAGTACTTTTGTGTTTCGGGTTTTTTTCAGGTTCCTTTAGATTTTTGTGTTACTTGGTGTTCTTTCGTGTTTTCTCGCGATGTTTCGTGTAATTTCGGTTTCTTTCGTATAACTTCGGTTTCTTTCGTGTTTCTTCGGATTCCTTCGTGTTTTTTCGCGTTTCCCCGTGTTTTTTCCAGTTCTTTATAGCTTTTTCGCTTTCAACGGGTAATTTGACGTGTTTCGTGTTTCTGCGCGCTTCATTGATGTATGGGCCCTATTGATCTGCGGTCTATATTGATCTATGGTCTCATATTGATCCATGGGCCAATTGAACTACTGGCCTATGGATCTACGGGCCTATGGATCTACGGGCCTATTGATCTACCCGCTTACTAGTCTATATAATAAAGTAATAAGATCGGGGACCAGAGAAAAATCGAAACGGGTCCCGTCAGGGACCCGGAAAGCGTAGCTTTCGAGCGGCCCGCAGGGCCGCTCGAGAGGGAATCTTAAAACAGATCGAAAAGGCGTATCCTCTTCTAGGAGAAGCGACCCCGAAGCACCCCGGGCGCTCTCAAAGTGCCCGAAATTTTCAAACGAAAATCGCGAAATCGGCCATTTTCGCGAAATCGCCGAAAGGCGAAAAACGGGCGAAAGTACTCCTATGAAGCCGGAGCATCTCGCGGGGAGGGGGTCGCTTTTTCTGGACGAGGAACGTCCCCATGCGTGGCTACGAGCTCAGCCGCGGAGCCCTCGAAATCTATACGAAAATTATGCATATAAAACGGCAATTTTAGACTCGCGACTTCCTGAAACGTCAAAAACCACACCTACGTTTTCCCTCCGTGCCGCTCGAAAACGATATAAATCGCCCCGCGATCGGTAGAAAACGAATCTACGTGAAATTTCCCATCTCTGGGTACCAATTTTCACATCCAAGTAGCGAGTCAAGGCCGGGAATATTCATTCCAAATTCGGCAATTTTCTCGATAATTCGAGGAGAAGTGTCATATTTTATCATACGATTCCGATGATAGCCGAACGCGAACTCCAAATTTGAAAATACGGCATCAATTTTTCGCTCGATATGGGCGGTGGAAGATTATTTGCGTTTTCCAAGCACTCGGATAAGAATCTACAGGAGATTACGAATCTCTAGATACCACTCATCCTTCACGACTCTCAAGAAAAACATCTCAAATATGCGTTTGAAAATCGTCATTTCAGGCTCTATTTTCGCGCTAATTCATTTTCGTCCTTGAAGAATGCACACAGATCGCGATGAATCGCTATACAGGCTGTGCTATCTCGAAAAAATCGCTATACAGGCTGTGCTTATGGAAAGCACTGATTTTCACCAGATTCTTTCTTCGAGAGATTTCGTGTTACTTAGGGTTCTATCATGTTTTCCGCGTTTTTTCGTATTTGGTCGGTTTCTTTCTTGATGGAATGCACTGAACTCGAAACGATAGAGTTATAAACGATATTCTTTCGGTTTGTTTTTTATGAAGAAAGCACCCACTGCGAATCAATTATATACGGGGTGTCCCATATGCATTTTTCTTCAAGTTCTCTAGCGAATGGGAGCTGATTTCGGTATAATGTCATACAGGGTGTGCGATTCACAATGAATTTGCGATCGGGTGATATACGGGTGTGCAATTTACAAGTTAATTTGATTTTTTTTTACGCAAATTCGAGTTTTTGTGTTGTTTCGGGAGTTTTGGATCTTAATTCGATAAAATATATTCGATTTATATACAGGGTGTCAGATCTGAGTAGCGCTGACATTCACCAGAGTTTTTCTCCAGCTTTTGTGCTTTTCCGCGTAAGGGAGCTTAATTCAATGAAATCCCATACAGGGTGTGCCATTAACAATGATTTCGCGATCGATTGATATACAGGGTGTGCAATTTAAAAGTTCTTTCATTATTTTCTGCACGCTTTCGGTTTTTTGTGCTCCCTCGGGGTTTTAAGCTTTCCTTCGAGTTTTTTTGCGCGCTTTCGGTGATTTTGTGCTCCTTCGGGGTTTTTTTGGTTCCTCTGGATATTTTTCGTTCATTCGTGGTACTTCGGGTTCTTTCAAGTTTTTCCGTGTTTCGTCGGGTTCTTTCTTCGTGGAATGCACCGAACTTGAAACGATAGAGTTAAAACGATATTCTTTCGGTTCGTTTCTTATGATGAAAGCACCCACTGCAAATCAATTATATACTGGGTGTCCCATATGAATTTTTCATCATGTTTTTCACGCGTGAAAGCTAATTTCGATAAAATGTCATACAGGGTGTGCGATTTACAATGAATTTGCGATCGGGTGATATACGGTGTGAGCACTTTACAAGTTCTTCTGTTTTTTGTTCGCTCACAAGTTTTTTCAAGTTTTTGTGTTCCTTCGGGTTTTTTTACGGAAACATTGTCTTCGAAACATATACGGGGTGTTACATAGGAGCTCCATAGAATAATTTTGATACTTCCTTCGTGGTAATTACGAACTCGAATAGATGGAGTTACAACGATATTCTTTAGGTTTTTCTTTCACTGCTAATCAATTGTATACTGAGTGTCTCATATGCATTCTCCTTCAAGTTTTCTCGCGAATGGGAGCGGATTTCGATAGAATGTCATACAGGGTGTGCAATTTACAATAAGTTTACGGTCGGGTTATATACGGGGTGTAAATTTACAAGTACTTTTGTGTTTCGGGTTTTTTCAGGTTCCTTTAGATTTTTTGTGTTACTTGGTGTTCTTTCGTGTTTTCTCGCGTTGTTTCGTGTAATTTCGGTTTCTTTCGTATAACTTCGGTTTCTTTCGTGTTTCTTCGGATTCCTTCGTGTTTTTCGCGTTTCTCCGTGTTTTTTTCCAGTTCTTTCTAGCTTTTTCTCTTTCAACGGGTAATTTGACGTGTTTCGTGTTTCTGCGCGCTTCATTGATGTATGGGCCCTATTGATCTGCGGTCTATATTGATCTATGGTCTATATTGATCCATGGGCCTATTGAACTACTGGCCTATTGAACTACTGGCCTATGGATCTACGGGCCTATGGATCTACGGGCCTATTGATCTACCCGCTTACTAGTTATATTATACATAGATTCTTGACGTCGAAAGAAACATTATTTTTTTTATAACATTGTTCCAAATTTAGCCCCGTTCAAAAGATATAGGATGTTGAAATTTTATAAAAAAATTGTATTTTCACCAGTAATATTCAAACGACAATATCAATTGAAATGATCTCTTGTAGAAGGTTTTTGATAACACTCGTGCATATTTTGGCATCATTAGATTTATTCCATTTCTTGTGGGTTTCTCACGACTATTGTACAGATTGGTTAAATCGCATAAAAAACAAATATCACTTGAATTAAAGGTCCGTATCTTGTACTTCCTGGAATCATTAGTCTTTTTTGCAGATAAAATCATTCATCATCTTTTCTCCTAAATTGCACCATTCTTGGGATATTTAAAATTGAAAGGAATTAAATCGATATAATTTTGTCCAAATTTTCTGATTTTTCCAAATCCAACTTTGTGCTGAAATGATTCAATAATCAGATTTGTTCAATGTTGCCATATTTTATGTCTTTATTAAATATTTCTACAAAAGGTTGGGGAAATCTCTCCAGTCTATGGTTCCACCACTAAACACTATAGATGAAATTAACCACTGAACAATTTTTGTCTTACATTCACCACAAAATCTAAATTGCCATTTGCTGTATTCATTATTAATTATGCAAGCACCTTTTTCAATATTTAATCCAGTGTAATATTCTATAATAAATAGAGAAAAAGATTTCCATAACTCACATAGGTATTTCGGTATATTTTCATGATGACCGTTGAAATAGGTAATGTATTTTTTGTCAGGACCTGTTAAATTGAAGACTTATCTTTATGAAGAGCTGGTTCTTTATAGCTTCAGACTTTCAGGGTTCACCATATAATATTTATTCTAACGTAGGAATGCTTCAAATTAAGCTCATATGAGTTTTAAAACTTCGAACCTAGTCTTCTATATTTGTTTTGTACCTTTATAGATGTTTTTCCACATCTTTATTTCATACACTGATTCAACCTGGTTCACAAACTTAGGAGATAATAGAATTTGATTTAGTTTTAATATTTCTGAATATTTGTTATGGTTAATTAAAATTCAATCAATATTGAGACTGGAAGCCATAGACTCATGAACAAGAAAGATAAGAATAGAATGCATTTTCTGACCATAATCATTTCATATTGAATTGAATAATTTCAAACTATCGAAAGTATCCTTACAATATTTTTCACATTTTCCTTAAGAAAGATACAAATAACTGTTGACAGTTTCTAACAGAATCAGAACACCAAGGAACCACAGAACGCAATTTTTTTGGGAACTACCTACCGCAGATACGTTATAATAACATTTTAATGAGATAATAATTCACTCTAGTTATTCTGAGAAAAATTATAACTGAAGATCAATAATGGTTACAGATATTATCTTTCATTTAAGAAAACTTTGCAATTATTAATTTTTTTCTCTACTGGGGTTCAGTAATAAATTAATGTTCTCTGGGAAGGTATTAAAATTTGACATAATATGTGAATAACCAATATTTAATATTTATGTTTTTGTTCACATAATTAAAAATACTCTGACTATAAAAACCAATAATTTACGCATGTTCAGTAATTAATTACACTGGTCAACAGTGCTTTTGGTGCCGAAGATTTTGGAGGTGATTTTATAAGAATTTGATGTCCTGAATTCAAATATGCTATTAGTTTTTGCCTGTCAGATCGAATTTTCAAGATATCAACATTTTTGTGAATTATACATTACACTATTCTAAAAGAAAAACCATGGTTTAAAGAAACAAATTAATAAAGGAATTCTTATTATATTACACAGATATTACAGATATTATTCATTATATACTATAGAAAACAGAAAAAGTCTTCATTTAAACCAATTACTCACTGAACATTTCGGAGACTTCTTTTTTGCGTGACATTCTTGAATGTATTTTAGAACAATCCCGTTTTAAAGACTATGTGTAATCTGCCATCATGTGAGTATCCCATCTTCCTTGATAGCGATCCTCTATACATTTGATATCTTGGTGAAATCTTTCACCTTGCTCCTCACTAATGTGGCCTAAATTATCATGAAATCTGTCTAAGTGGCTGTGTAAATAGTGCACCTAAATGCTCATGTTACACCCAAGTGATCTGAAATTATTCTGCATCTCATTGATTGATTCAATATAGTTTTCAGCTTTGTGTTTACCCAGAAAATTTTGGACAGCTGAAACAAATGAATTCCAGGCATTTTGTAGAATCTCAATAATTGAATTTATGAAGTCAGGGTCTTTAATCAGCTGTCTTATTTGTGGGCAAATATTCCTGCTTTAATTTTTTTCCTTACTCAGCTGAGGCATTTTTTCCCTATATATGCAAAGCATGATTCATTCTTATCAAGAACCTTCACAAACTGTTTCATTAGACCCAGCTTGATATGCAGGGGTGGAAACATGATTTTCCTCATGGAACTGAAGGATCATTGATGATATTCTTTACTCCAACGTCCATGTTTTTTATGTCTAGGCCACTCTTTTCTGACCCAGTGTTGCGTTTTGTCTCTGCTATCCCAGAGGCACAAGAAACAAGGATACTTGGAGTGACCACTTTGCTGTCCAAGGAGAAAGTTTACCATTTTTAAGTCAACACAAATCACCCATTGGTGTTCATGATACTTTATTTTTTCCACATACTTCCCATTATGTAGAAGAACACATTTCAAACTTCGTTTTGAGCTGTCAATAAATGGGCGCCAATCATCCGGAAAATATTCAAGGTGACCCATTTTTACCAGGAGTTCCTGGTTCCATTAAATTTTTTACCTTCAACCTAGAAGCTAGTAATTCAAAACCTTTTTTCGACATGGTGAGATCTCTAGTGAGGTCATTTAACTCATCTTGGTTGAAACATTGGGGAATTGATGACATCGTTTCAAAATCACTGTAACCTTCAGTAGTGACAGAATTCTGATCAGAGAGACATGTGTCCTCACAGAGTTCTGGTAGCTGCTGAAAAGTTGGAATTGGCACTTCTTCTGAGTGAGGGATAGGGCGTCTTGCAGAGACTAAATCTGCATAAGTCCACTAGTTACGGTTATTTCGATTGATTCCAGTAATATTGACCAGGCAGAAATAACAGTCATCGAAGTGATTTTTTGGTTCTCTCCAAACCATTGGTACTCCGAATTGCAGACTTTTATTTTTATTCATTATTATTATTATTTATTTTCTAAAAATCTAGAGCTGATACAGAAAAACTGCGATCATATTTAGATTCAGCAATAAAAATATAGTTAAAATCAGTTCAGAAATTCTAGGCACCTAAAAATTTTTCTTTTTAGGCCTGTGTTATAATCTAAACAGAATAGATTCATATTCATGATCTAACATTTTTTTTTATTAAAGAACACCTAGCTGGTTTTTCAGAAATAAATTTAGGTGATCAAACTCAATTTCTTCAAGCAAGTATAATTAATTGCACACCTAAATCTGCGAATACTACTATCCAAGTAAATTGTTATTGAATTCATTACAGAAAATAGTCATCAAACAAAGTAACATCAGTTTAAAATAATTATTCGTAGTGACATCAATCATTATTGTTGAAGATTTCGAAAAAGATTTTCCTATTTTTAGCACTATGATATCAAGAGACCTCATAGACCTGTTCACTAGTCAATACTTAAGAAAGTCTGTCAAGGAGAAGAAACTTCAGAAATATCAGTATTTTGAAAATCATAGATGATTTCTTTCTGGCTTTGAGTGAAAAAAATAGCAATGTGACAACCTCTTGCCTTGGAAGTTTTCATAGAAATGATGGTTTTCATGATTTGGAAATTTTAAGAAGAAAATTACAAATGTGTGATGATAACATCCACTAATTCTGAGGTTTTTTTGGAATTTCTCACTAGAAAGGGATGAGATGGGAAAATCCATGTTTATGGTGTTGAATTTTTTTTACCAGAAAATTAGTAATTTGTATTTTCCTTCTGAATATGGTCCTCATCGGATAAAACATGAGTGGGTGAATCATTTCTTATAGGAAAATAATGTTTTTAAACAATTCAGATTCAATAGTGGATGCTGTGAAAAGTATTTTTCATTCAAACTAAACTGGACTACAGAGGGTATTTGCCCAATGTGGAAACTTAAAATGTTTATAACTTTTTAACGCAGCTGAATAAGGAAAAACCGTCGTGATAATATATACAGGGTGATTCCGGAGGAGACCGTCAGATTTTAGGTGAAGTATACACTAGTAAGGGCAGTTTCGAAACAATGTTTGGTTTATGGTCGGGAGCCTTTAATGAAAGTCTATAGGGTGATTTGTCCGATTCGACCGATTTTTCTTTTTTTCAACTTTGGTATGGCTTGATCAATCTTGATGAAATTTTCAGTGTAGAACAATATGATTATCTTCTTTCAATAATTTTAACATTTTATCGAAAATACAGGGTGGGAATTATGATAAGTTCAGATTAAGTTTGCAGGCTGAAAAAACACCCTATACATTTCGTTTTCAAAGATTTTCTACATGCTTCAGATTCTATAATAAGATTACATTACTGGAGCGTTTTTATTTGGTTTGGCACACATCCAGTTTTCCTAGAAAAATTTTCAAGGATGAACAAAATCGTTATTTCGCTCCAAGGCAGTGAGGATATTCTGAACTAGAATGTAAACCGGTGTCGTCCAATGATACGAAGCTCTTCCTGAGTCCTAAATTAGTTCTTTCAAATTCGAAATTCATATTTAATCACTCATATTCTGATGTATGTATAAAATCATTTAATCCAAAAAAAATCTTTGTACCTACCAACTTAAACCAAAAATCTACAACTTATACAGAATAAACATTTGAAACATATCATGAACGGCAAAACTAAGGATTAACACAAAATTTACATAGAATGTTCGAAATGATTTCCCCTTTTTTGAATACATATTCGAGACCTTTTTATTGAATTTTCAATTGACCTACTAATGAGGGATTGATTTTGCTTCAAGATATTACATTCCTCGAAAATCCTTTCAACCAGGTGTTCTCTACTTCTAATTTCAACCTTATAAACTCTTGTTTCCAGATATCTCCACAAAAAGTAGTCTAAAGGGTTCAAATCAGGCGATCTTTGTGGCCAAGCAATAGGGCCTCCACGACCAATCCATCTGTTCGGATAATTTACATCCAGGTGATTTCTCACATTCAATGCAGAGTTAGGCGGTGCTCCGTCATGCTGAAAGTACATAGCGGATATGTACATTTTCCAATAGATTTGGTAAACTATTTTCCAAAAATTCTAGGTTAATTTCACCACTTAATCATTCCGCAAAAATATGAGGGCCAACTAAATTTCCGTCAATTGTTCCAAGCCAAATATTGGCAGAAAATCTGTGTTGTGTATTATGACTCTTCTTCAAATGCGGGTTGTCTCTTGCCCATTTGTGGGAATTGCGGATATTAAAAATTCAATTCTTAGTGAACATAGCCTCGTCGCTGAAAATAATACGAAAAATAGTTCGTTGGTGACTAATAACCCAGCGACAAAATTGTAATCGTTGGGGCAGATCTTGTGGCAACAGTTCTTGCACCTTTTGGTAGTGGTATGGGTGGAATTGTTCTTTCTTCAAAGTCTTGCTAACTTTGCTCTGCGAAATTCCTAATTCGGTACTAATAGACGGTTCCTCCTCCACCCGTTCAACAATTTGAATCGAAATTTCATTTTGAGTAGGCCTATCAATGTGCTCTGTCTTACTAGGATATTGCCCATGTTCTTTAGAATAATGGAATACTCGTCTGAAAGTACATTTATTTGGTTGGCGTCGGTTGGGAAATCGTCTATGGTATTCCATTTTGGCTTCATTTCCATTACATTGCGTTACAAAACCATAAACAAAAATCAAATCCGCATATTTCGCATGAGTAAATAATTGAGGCATGTTGAAATACACTTTTTGTGACAGATTATTTATTAAATATTCTCATTCTGTGGTTCACTGTCATGGTAACTTTTTTTTTAAATGAAAGATAATATCTGTAACTATTATTGATCTTTAGTTATAATTTTCCTCAGAATAATTAGAGTGAATTATTATCACATTAAAATATTATAACGTCTCTGTGGTGGGTAGTTCCAAATAAAAAAGTGTTCTGTGGTTCCTTGTTGATTCTGTTTGAAACTATCATCAGTTATTTGTAGCTTTCTTTCAGAAAAATTGGGATAATATTGGAAGGATAATATCGATAGTTTTAAATTATTCAATTGAGTATGAAATGATTATGGTCAGAAAATGCATTCTATTTAATCTTTCTTGTTTATGAGCTTATAGCTTCCAGTTTCAATATTGATTGAATTTTAATTAACCATGCAACATAACAAACATTCAGAAATATTAAAACTAAGTCGAATTCTATTATCTCCTAAGTTTGTGAACAAGGTTGAATCGGTGTATGAAATAAAGATAATAAAGGTATAAAACAAATCAAGGAGACTGGGTTCGTAGTTTTTAAAGCTCATATGAGCTCAATTTGCAGCATTCCTATGTTAGAATAGACATAATCTGATGAACCCTGAAAGTCTGAAGCTATAAAAAACCAGTTCTTCATAAAGACAAGTCTTCAATTTAACAGGTCCTGACAGAAAATACTTTACCTATTTCAACGGTCAAAATATACCGAAGAGTGATGGAAAACTTTTTCTCTATTTATTATGGAATATTATCTGGATTAAATATCAAACAAGGTGCTAGACATCATTAACAATGAATACAGCAAATGGCAATTTAGATTTTGTGGTGAATGTAAGACAAAAATTGTTCAGTGGTTAATTTCATCTATAGTGTTTAGTGGTGGAACCATAGACTGGAGAGATTTCCCCAAACTTTTGAAGAAATATTTAATAAAGACTTAAAATATGGCAACATTGAACAAATCTGATTATTGAATCATTTCAGCACAGAGTTGGATTTGGGAAAATCAAAAAATTTGGATAAAATTATATCGATTCAATTCCTTTCAACTTCAAATATCTCAAGAATGGTGCAAGTTAGGAGAAAAGATGAGGAATGATTTTATATGCAAAAAAGACTAATGATTCCAGGAAGTACGAGATACGGACCTTTAGTTCAAGCGATATTTGTTTTTCATGCAATTTAATCAATCTGTAGAGTAGTAGTGAGAAACCCACAAGACGTGGAATAAACCTATTGATGCCAAAATATGCATGACTGTTATTAAAAACCTTCTACAAGAGATCATTTCAATTGATATTGTCGTTTGAATATTACAGGTGAAAATGCAATTTTTTTATGAAATTTCAACACCCTATATCTTTTGAACGGGGCCAAATTTTGAAAAGTGTAATAGGAAGAAAATGTTTCTTTTGACGTAAAGAATCTATGGTTAAAATTAACGCAGTGGTCAAAGACTCACCTTGTATATTGGGGCAAATAGATAGCACGTTGTTTCACTAAGGCCAAGCGAGCAAAAACTTAGGGATTGTCAATAATTATAGAAATGATTGGTATTATTCCGATATTATTGTTCAGACAAAATACTGTACTTGAAAATTTCAAATGTATGTGAATGGCCTCATAGTTTAGAGAAATAAATATTACTACGATACAGTTTTCACATATTTCAGTACATATATATTGTATTAATTCAGCATTAACTGTATCAATTATTGTTGGCAGTGTACACGGTGCTGTTTGTAAATGGTAAAACAAGTTCCAAGTTCCGCAAGATATATATTCTTCTTATAACTCCATTAAGAGACTATAAATCTTAACAAATTAGTACTCCATTACGGTTTTATATGCTTTGTTCAAATGGACAGGGTTTTCTGATAGCAGATGGTGCTAATAAACCCCAGCTTCAGTAAAGAAATAGATCCCATTGGTCAGTGGCGAAGATGACTATCCGACATCATATGAAGGAATTTTATGTGTTTGTATTTTCATTGGATTTTGTGAATTAATTATTCAAATCATGAACGTACGCATTAGTTAAAATGTTCCTTTATACAGGCTGTCTCTCCATAGACGCGGATTTCGAAAACGCTCTAATAGTGCATTTGTCGGGACTTTATTCAACGCGGAATTATTGAGGTTTGATTCAATTCTTTCGTATTCCATATTACTTATTAATATATAAACTCTATGAAGCTATGAAGAAGCAAACGCAAAAGTTCGAAACGAAAAGATTTATTGTTATTCTATTCCTACCAAAGAGGTTAATTTAGGCCAAATTGACTGATATTTGTGGGGTATCACAGAAAAGTGATAATCGGAAAATCTTTCTTTCTTGGGATGAAACATCCTGTATAACGCTGCAGATCTAAAAAGTAAGGTAAGTATGAGCAAAGAGTAGAAACAAGAGGGTGCACTCTGTCAAATTAGTACTGAAAATTTTGTTCACGTATTTCGATGCGAAACAACAGAATAGCATAAAACGATTCCTCCCTTGACTCAAAATCCCATAAGAGCAATGTAAATTGAGGCAACACCAATGAAATCACATTTCATTATCACGTGCAATAAGATAGCCAATCGGTTCCTAGTTCCTGTAGCAAGAATCTAAACAGAAAAGGTTTTTAATCGACATGAAGATGAATTTGGAAAAATCATTTTTATTTATTAGGAAATATAAAAGCACTTTTCCTTCATCACAAGTGTTTCTGAACGACTTCCTTCAGGAACCAATACGCAATTTCGTGAGTAGCAATATTTCCACTGTTAATTTGTATTTTCATCATTTGCTATCTATTTTAATTTATTACTAAAATATCTTATAATTTAGAGCTACAACAATTCAACTGAGAAAAAAGTTCACATCTTCTAAAATTTTATCATTCCATTATAAATTTAGAGCTACAACAATTCATGAGAAAATTGCCAAAAAGTTCACACCTTTCAAAATTTTAGGTCATTGATACAACTTTGAGGAAGAGTTCAATAACAGAACATTTATTTCCTGTGGAATATGTGTGAAGACCAGAGAGAATTCATAAGAAACAAGAAAATATCATTTGACACAATGGATGAATTAAATAGTAATGTTACTCACATATAGTTCAACTAATACTGCAGTTTTGTAAACAAAGGAATAAGAAATATCCTTTTTCAAAATCGTATGAGAAGAAGAAATTTTCTTTTAATCGATCTTATTATTTATTATTTTCCTAATACAAAATGTAAGAATAATATATAATATATAATACATCTTAAGCATTCTCAGAACATAAAAGAACAATTTCCTATTCTATAATAATATTCATCAAATATATCAAATCCCTGAACTTGATATCCAATTGAACGGTAACTTTTGGAAGAAAAAACTGAGAAATATTAACTTAACATCATTTGTGCTGTAGTACATTGAACTTTCTAATTTGTTTATTTTGCCTCTTGTTACATTTATCACTCTGTAAATTTTTATTTACATACTTCATTATGTAAAAAATTCTCATTTTTAAAAACAAATTTAGCATATATTTGTAGGGAAACTGAGCAAGAATTATGAAAAGGGATAGTTCTCAGCTTTTGGATAAGCAGTTGAGGAGGAGATGTAGTGGCAGCAGCTTTCATGTTTTGTGATGTTTGCACATTGCAGTTTGCCATTTGTGGAACATGTTTGAGTTCCCTTATCGATTCCTATTCTATCGGTTTGTGTACCTATATCAAAGCTTTTCGGTCTCTTAAATAGGTTCAAAGTAGGAACAGCCGTTTTATTTAAGTAGCGGCCAGTCATTAAATAAGGTTCGAAGTGATCACTGCAAATCCTGTTTCCTCAGAATTGTCGCATCGCTGCAGGCCAATTTCCATTGCAGGGCTCCTTGAGGGTCATCTGAACTGGGAAATCTAAGGAATCTCACACCCGAAACATTCGAACATTACTTAACTGAACATCTTTCCTTGGTTTCACTCATTTTATCTACAAACCAGATTTCTCTGTAGAGCTATGAGAAAGCTTAATCCAAATATGAAAACCCCTGCGGAATGAAATTCTAATTTTTTTATACAAAATCAGCGATAACTTTTACTCTGTATATCACACTATCATTAAAAATTTTCGAATGGAGGGAAAAGAATTCATAGACAAGTTATATAAAATATGCCATTTAATTCAAAGGTTTTGATTAAATTAAGGATATGCTATGATTTTCAGAAATACCCGGTGAATTGTTTCGCGGTTTAAATTCGAATTTGGAGAAGAGAGAGGGAGATATATCCTTCTCTTGTTAGTCCCGCCCCTTTTTTCAACGATAGAATTCTCAAGGTCATTGAATCGTTGACGAGGAAAAAGGCCGGAGTGCTCCATCTTTGTAAGTTAATCTTTGGTATGAGCTAGAGTGTATTCTGGTGAACCTGAATTCTGCAGCTTCTGAGTATTCAGATTTGTCACAATATGAGCATCGCTTAATTAAAGTTGAAGTTGAATGATATTCAAGGCATATTCAAATAATTTCGGGCTCATTTCTGTGGTAATTGACTACTCTAAGATGTAAGGATTCATCATGACAAATTTTAGGCACTTCACGATTACTTGATACTCCTTCAATAGTAAATTGAATTATACATTGAAATATACATAGTATGGAATCCATTAAACTAAAATACACTGATAAACAATTGCTAGGGATCACTTATGAACTTCTCTTCATTTG
>JARTUT010001899.1:0-46150 GCA_030674115.1 Micraspis discolor | reverse complement strand
CGTCGACTGCGCCAGTTATATTGTGCATAAGTCAGTGAGCTTTTTAAAAAACTTTATTACTACTAATACACATGAACGGTATCTAGCTATGTCAAGACTAACTTAAAATGATCTAACATGTAAACTTATACTAGAGGAAAACTGCACATTCGACGTATTTGTTGTCCATGCAGAGATTCTCACGGGAAGATGAACAGAAGATGATATTTTGCTATATCATCGTTCTGTGATATATAACTCACGCTTTCGGTTTTTGTGTGCTCCCTCGGGGTTTGAGCTTTCCTTCGAGTTTTTGCGCGCTTAAGTTGATTTTGTGCTCCTTCAGGGTTTTTGATTTCCTTTGGATTTTTTCGTTCTTTCGTATTACTTTGGGTTCTATCATGTTTTTTTCGCGTTTTTTCGTATTTGGTCAGGTCCTTTCTTGGTGGAATGCACTGAACTTGAAACGATAGAGTTATAAACGATATTCGTTCGGTTTGTTTTTATGATGAAAGCACCCACTGCGAATCAATTATATACAGGGTGTCCCATATGCATTTTCTTCGAGTTTTTCTCGCGAATGGGAGCTGATTTCGGTATAATGTCATACAGGGTGTGCGATTTACAATGAATTTGCGATCGGGTGATAAACGGGGTGAGCACTTTATAAGTTCTTCTGTTTTTGCGCGCTCGAATTTTTTCAAGTTTTTGTGTTCCTTCGGGTTTTTACGGAAAAATTATTTTCAGAAACATATACGGGGTGTTACATAGGAGCTCCGTAGAATAATTTTGATACTTCCTTCGTGGTAATTACTGAACTCGAATAGATGGAGTTACAACGATATTCTTTTGGTTTTATTTTCACTGCTAATCAATTGTATACTGAGTGTCTCATATGCATTTTTCTTCAAATTTTCTCGCTGATTTCGATAAAATAACATACAGGGTGTGCAATTCACAATGAGTTTATGATCGGGTGATATACAGGGTGTGCAATTTATAATGAGTTTACGATCGGGTGATATACAGGGTGTGCAATTTACAAGTACCTTTGTGTTTCGGGTTTTTTCAGGTTCCTTTAGATTTTTGTGTTACTTGATGTTCTTTCGTGTTTTCTCTCGTTGTTTCGTGTAATTTCGGTTTTTCGTGTAACTCCGGATTCTTTCGTGTTTCTTCGGATTCTTCCGTGTTTGTTCGCGTTTCTCTGTGTTTTTCTAGTTCTTTCATGTTTTTTCGCTCTCAACGGGTTTTTGACGTGTTTCGTGTTTCTGCGCGCTTCATTGATGTATGGGCCCTATTGATCTGCGGTCTATATTGATCTATGGTCTATATTGATCCATGGGCCTATTGAACTACTGGCCTATTGAACTACTGGCCTATGGATATACGGGCCTATTGATCTACGGGCCTATTGATCTACCCGCTTACTAGTCTATTATATTAAAACGATAAGATCGGGGACCAGAGAAAATTTTGACAGGTGGTCCCGTTAGGGACCCGGAAAGCGTAGCTTTCCGAGCGGCCCGCAGGGCCGCTCGAGAGGAATCTTAAAAAAAATCGAAAAAGCGAATCCTCCTCTAGGAGAAGCGACCCCGAAACCCCTCCCGGGCGCTCTTAAAATGCCCGAAATTTTCGAAAGAAAATCGCGAAATCGACGATTTTCGCGAAATCGCCGAAAGTGTCCCCAAGGGAAGATCTCACGGACGAACGGGCCATTTCTCCGGCCGAGATCGGTCGCTTTTTCAAGAAAAAGACATTCCTCATAATGTGGTACCGGTAAGGACCGCGGAGCCCCTCGAAATCTATACGAAAATTATGCATATAAAACGGCAATTTTTAGACTCGCGACTTCCCTGAAACGTCAAAAACCACACCTACGTTTTCCCTCCGTGCCGGTCGAAAACGATATAAATCGCCCAGCGATCGGTAGAAAACGAATCTACGTGAAATTTCCCATCTCTGGGTACCAATTTCCACATCCAAGTAGCGAGTCAAGGCCGGGAATATTCATTCCAAATTCGGCAATTTTCTCGATAATTCGAGGACAAGTGTCATATTTTATCATACGATTCCGATGATAGCCGAACGCGAGCTCCAAATTTGAAAATACGGCATCAATTTTTCGCTCGATATGGGCGGTGAAAGATTATTTGCGTTTTCAAGCACTCGGATAAGAATCTACAGGAGATTACGAATCTCTAGATACCACTCATCTTACACGACTCTCAAGAAAAACATCTCAAATATGCGTTTGAAAATCGTCATTTTTCGGTCTATTTTCGCGCGAATTCATTGCCCTCTCCGAACTCGGACCCAACTTATGATACTCTATGTCAAAATCCGACACACTTAGTTTATTCAGGAAAGCACTCTGTTCATGAATACACGTTCAGACCTTTTTCGAATAATTTTCATTTTACCTTTGTGAAATTGATGGAGTTGAAACGATATTCTTTGGGTTTATTTTTTATGGAAAAATTATTTTCGATTCATATACAAGGTTGTACATGGAAGCTTTATCGAATAATGCTTATACTACCTTTGTGGAATGCACCGATTGCGATCGATTGATATACGTGCTGTGCACTTTGGAAGCACTGACTTTCACCAGAGTCTTTCTTCGAGAGATTTTCCGTCTGAATTTCTTATGGAAAAAGCACCCACTGCGAATCGATTATATAGTGGGTGTCCCAAATGCATTTTTCTTCATGGTTTTTCGCGTATGGGATCTAATTACGATAAAATGTCATACAGGGTGTGCGATTTACAATGAATTTGCGATCGGGTGATATACGGGGTGAGCACTTTACACACTGTCATACAGGGTGTGCAATTTACAAAGAGTTTACGATCGGGTGATATACGGGGTGTGCAATTTATAAGTTCTTTTGTTTCTTTGCGTGCTTTCGTTGTTTTGTTATTTCTCTGGGGTGTTTCGCGTGACTTCGAGTAGCGCTTTCAAGTTATATGTATTCTTTCGGGTTTTTTCAGGTTCCTCTGGATTTTTGTGTTACTTGGGGTTCTTTCGTGTTTTCTCGCGTTGTTTCGTGTAATTTCGGTTTCTTTCGTGTAACTTCGGTTTCTCCGGATTCTTTCGTGTTTTTCGCGTTTCTTCGTGTTTTTTCCAGTTCTTTCAAGTTTTTCGCTTTCAACGGGTATTTTGACGTGTTTCGTGTTTCTGCGCGCTTCATTGAAGTATGGGCCTATTGATCTTTGGTCTATATTGATCTATGGTTTATATTGATCTATGGTCTATATTGATCTATGGTCTATATTGATCTATGGTCTATATTGATCTATGGTCCATTATGATCTATGGTCTATATTGATCCATGGGCCTATTGATCTACCCGCTTACTAGTCTATTATATTAAAACGATAAGATCGGGAACCAGAGACAAAAATCGAAAATGGTCGCGTCGGGGACCCGGAAAGCGTAGCTTTCCAGAGCAGCCCGCCGGGCCGCTCGAGAGGAATCTTAAAACAGATCGAAAAGGCGTATCCTCTTCTAGGAGAAGCGACCCCGAAACCCGCCCCAGGCGCTCTTAAAGTGCCCGAAATTTTCAAACCGAAAACGCGAAAATGACGTTTTTCGCGAAATTGCCTAAAGTGCCCCGGAAAAAAGGAAATAGGCTCCGAAGCCGAAACGCCCAGCGTCCCGGACTCGCCACATATTCCGAGAGCGAGGACGTCCGGTTTCCTTAGAACCCATTAGAACTCCATAGCCCCCCTATTTCTAGGCTAAAATCCCGTAAGTAAAACGGCAATTTTTAGTTTCGCCAGCCCCGCGAAACGTCAAAATCACCCATGATGCTTTCGCTCAATGCGGGCGATACAAGCCTCTAAACGCATTTTCGGCGGTAGAAAATGAAACTTCAGGAAATTCCCCATCTCTGGGTACCAATTTTCATATCCAAGTAGCGATATAAGGCCGCGAATTCTTCATTCGAAATTCGGCAATTTCTACGGTGAAATGAGGCAAAATGTCAGAATTTCTCATACGATTCCGATGATAGCCGAACGCGAGCTCCAAATTTGAAAATACGGCATCAATTTTTCGCTCGATATGGCCGGTGGAAGATCTTTTGCGCCTTCCAAGCACTCGAATAAGAATCTACAGGAGATTCCGAATCTCTAGATACCTACGACTTTTCGTGAGTCGCCAGAAAAACACCTCAAATATGCGTTTGAAAATCGTCATTTCAGGCTCTATTTTCGCGCTAATTCATTTTCGTCCTTGAAGAATGCACACAGATCGCGATGAATCGCTATACAGGCTGTGCTATCTCGAAAAAATCGCTATACAGGCTGTGCTTATGGAAAGCACTGATTTTCACCAGATTCTTTCTTCGAGAGATTTCGTGTTACTTAGGGTTCTATCATGTTTTCCGCGTTTTTTCATATTTGGTCGGTTTCTTTCTTGGTGGAATGCACTGAACTCGAAACGATAGAGTTATAAACGATATTCTTTCGGTATGTTTTTTATGAAGAAAGCACCCACTGCGAATCAATTATATACAGGGTGTCCCATATGCATTTTCTTCAAGTTCTCTCGCGAATGGGAGCTGATTTCGGTATAATGTCATACAGGGTGTTCGATTCACAATGAATTTGCGATCGGGTGATATACGGGGTGTGCAATTTACAAGTTAATTTGATTTTTTTTGAGCAAATTCGAGTTTTTGTGTTGTTTCGGGGAGTTTTGGATCTTAATTCGATAAAATATATTCGATTCATATACAGGGTGTCAGATCTGAGTAGCGCTGACATTCACCAGAGTTTTTCTCCAGCTTTTGTGCTTTTCCGCGTAAGGGAGCTTAATTCAATGAAATCCCATACAGGGTGTGCTATTAACAATGATTTCGCGATCGATTGATATACAGGGTGTGCAATTTAAAAGTTCTTTCATTATTTTTGCACGCTTTCGGTTTTTGTGCTCCCTCGGGGTTTTAAGCTTTCCTTCGAGTGTTTTTGCGCGCTTTCGGTGATTTTGTGCTCCTTCGGGGTTTTTTCGGTTCCTTTGGATATTTTTCGTTCATTCGTGGTACTTCGGGTTCTTTCAAGTTTTTCCGTGTTTCGTCGGGTTCTTTCTTCATGGAATGCACCGAACTTGAAACGATAGAGTTAAAACGATATTCTTTCGGGTTGTTTCTTATGATGAAAGCACCCACTGCAAATCAATTATATACTGGGTGTCCCATATGCATTTTTCATCATGTTTTCTCACGTGTGAAAGCTAATTTCGGCAAAATGTCATACAGGGTGTGCGATTTACAATGAATTTGCGATCATGTGATATACGGGGTGAGCACTTTACAAGTTCTTCTGTTTTTTTGCGCGCTCTCAAGTTTTTCAAGTTTTTGTGTTCCTTCGGGTTTTTTACGGAAAAATTATCTTCGAAACATATACGGGGTGTTACATAGGAGCTCCATAGAATAATTTTGATACTTCCTTCGTGGTAATTACTGAACTCGAATAGATGGAGTTACAACGATATTCTTTTGGTTTTTTTTTTCACTGCTAATCAATTGTATACTTAGTGTCTCATATGCATTCTCCTTCAAGTTTTCTCGCGAATGGGAGCGGATTTCGATAAAATGTCATACAGGGTGTGCAATTTACAATAAGTTTACGGTCGGTGATATACGGGGTGTGCAATTTACAAGTACCTTTGTGTTTCGGGTTTTTTTCAGGTTCCTTTAGATTTTTTGTGTTACTTGGTGTTCTTTCGTGTTTTCTCGCGATGTTTCGTGTAATTTCGGTTTCTTTCGTACAACTTCGGTTTCTTTCGTGTTTCTTTGGATTCTTTCGTGTTTTTTCGCGTTTCTCCGTGTTTTTTCCAGTTCTTTCTAGCTTTTTCGCTTTCAACGGGTAATTTGACGTGTTTCGTGTTTCTGCGCGCTTCATTGATGTATGGGCCCTATTGATCTGCGGTCTATATTGATCTATGGTCTATATTGATCCATGGGCCAATTGAACTACTGGCCTATGGATCTACGGGCCTATGGATCTACGGGCCTATTGATCTACCCGCTTACTAGTTTTAATATATAAGACTAGTAAGCGGGCAGATCAATAGGCCCGTAGATCCATAGGCCAGTAGTTCAATAGGCCAGTAGTTCAATAGGCCAGTAGTTCAATTGGCCCATGGATCAATATAGACCACAGATCAATATAGACCGCAGATCAATAGGGCCCATACATCAATGAAGCGCGCAAAAACACGAAACTCGTCAAATTACCCGTTGAAAGCGAAAAAGCTAGAAAGAACTGGAAAAAACCGAAGTTATACGAAAGAAACCGAAATAACACGAAACAACGCGAGAAAACACGAAAGAACACCAAGTAACACAAAAAATCTAAAGGAACCTGAAAAAAACCTGAAACACAAAAGTACTTGTAAATTGCACACCCCGTATATCACCCGACCGTAAACTTATTGTGAATTGCACAACCTGTATGACATTTTATCGAAATCCGCTCCCATTCGAGAGAAAACTTGAAGAAGAATGCATATGAGACACTCAGTATACAATTGATTAGCAGTGAAAAAAAAAACCAAAAGAATATCGTTGTAACTCCATCTATTCGAGTTCAGTAATTACCCCGAAGGAAGTATCAAAATTATTCTATGGAGCTCCTATGTAACACCCCGTATATGTTTCGAGGATAATTTTTCCGTAAAAAAACCCGAAGGAACACAAAAAACTTGAAAAAACTTGAGAGCGCGCAAAAAAACAGAAGAACCTGTGAAGTGCTCACCCCGTATATTACCTGATCGCAAATTCATTGTGAATCGCACACCCTGTATGACATTATACCGAAATCAGCTCCCATTCGGGAGAGAACTTGAAAAAAAAGCATAAGGGACACCCCGTATATAATTGATTCGCAGTGGGTGCTTTCTTCATAAAAAACAAACCGAAAGAATATCGTTTATAACTCTATCGTTTCGAGTTCAGTGCATTCCACCAAGAAAGAAACCGACCAAATACGAAAAAACGCGGAAAACATGATAGAACCCTAAGTAACACGAAATCTCTCGAAGAAAGAATCTGGTGAAAATCAGTGCTTTCCATAAGCACAGCCTGTATAGCGTTTTTTCGAGATAGCACAGCCTGTATAGCGATTCATCGCGATCTGTGTGCATTCTTCAAGGACGAAAATGAATTAGCGCGAAAATAGAGCCTGAAATGACGATTTTCAAACGCATATTTGAGGGGTTTTTCTCGCGATTCGTGAAACGTGAGTGGTCTCTAGAGATTCGGAATCTCCTGTAGATTCTTAATCGAGCACTTGGAAGGCCTGGAAAATCTTCGACCGCCCATATCGAGCGAAAAATTGATGCCGTATTTTCAAATTTGGAGCTCGCGTTCGGCTATCATCGGAATCGTATGAGAAACTATGACACTTCTCCTCGAATTTTCGAGGAAATTGCCGAATTTGGAATGAAGAATTCGCGGCCTTATCTCGCTACTTGGATATGATGATTGGTACCTAGAGATGGGAAATTTCACGTAGATTCGATTTCTACCGATCGCGGGGCGATTTATATCGTTTTCGACCGGCACGGAGGAAAAACGTAGGTGTGGTTTTTGACGTTTCAGGGAAGTCGCGAGTCTAAAAATTGCCGTTTTATATGCATAATTTTCGTATAGATTTCGAGGGCTCCGCGGCTGAGCTCGTAGCCACGCATGGGGACGTTCCTCGTCCAGAAAAAGCGACCCCGCGAGATGCTCCGGCTTCATAGGAGTACTTTCGCCCGTTTTTCGCCTTTGGGCGATTTCGCGAAAATGGCCGATTTCGCGATTTTCGTTTGAAAATTTCGGTCGTTTTAAGAGCGCCCGGGGGGTTTCGCGGTCGCTTCTCCTAGAAGAGGATACGCCTTTTCGATCTGTTTTAAGATTCCCTCTCGAGCGGCCCTGCAGGGCTGCTCGAAAGCTACGCTTCCGGGTCCCCGACGGAACCATTTTCGATTTTTTTCTCTGGTTCCCGATCTTATCGTTTTAATATATTAGACTAGTAAGCGGGTAGATCAATAGGCCCGTAGATCCATAGGCCAGTAGTTCAATAGGCCAGCAGTTCAATAAGCCAGTAGTTCAATTGGCCCATAGATCAATATAGACCATAGATCGATATAGACCATAGATCAATTGGGCCCAAACATCAATGAAGCGCGCAGAAACACGAAACACGTCAAAAAAACCCGTTGAAAGCGAAAAAACATGAAAGTACTGGAAAAAACACGAAGAAACGCGAAAAAACACGGAAGAATCCGAAGAAACACGAAAAAACCGAAGTTACACGAAAGAAACCGAAATTACACGAAACAACTCGAGAAAACACGATAGAACCCCAATTAACACAAAAAATCCAAAGGAACCTGAAAAAACCTGAAAGAATTCCTATAACTTGAAAGCGCGCAAAAAAACTCGAAGTCTCGCGAAACACCCCGGAGAAATTCAAAAAAACCGAAAGCGCGCAAAAAAACAAAAGTACTTCTACATTGCACACCCTGTATAACATTTTGTCGGAATCAGCTACCATAAGCGAGAAAACTTGAAGAAAAATGCATATGAGACACTCAGTATACAATTGATAAGCAGTGAAAAAAAACCAAAAGTATAATATCGTTGTAACTCCATTTATTCGAGTTCAGTGGATACCACGAAGAAAATATCGAAATTATTCTATGGAGCTCTATGTAACACCCGTATATGAATCGAAAATAACTTTTCCATAAAAATTCCGAAGGAACACAATAAACTTGAGAGCGCGCAAAAAAACAGTAGAACCTGTAGAGTGCTCACCCCGTATATCACATGATCGCAAATTCATTGTAAATAGCACACCCTGTATGACATTTTATCGAAATTAGCCTCCACTTGTGGAAAAACATGATAACTTGAAGAAATATGCATATGGGTCACCCGTTATATAATTGATTCGCAGTGGGTGCATATATCATAAAAAGAAACCGAAAGAATATCGTTTCAACTCTATCGTTTCAAGTTCAGTGTATTCCACCAAGAAAGAACCCGACCAAATACGAAAAAACATGAAAGAACCCAAAGTAACACGGAAAAACGAAAAAAATCCAAAGGAACCCAAAAAACCTCGAAGGAGCACAAAATCAACAAAAACGCGCAAAAAAACTCGAAGGAAAGCTTAAACACCGAGGAAGCACAAAAAACCGAAAGCGTGCAAAAAATAATGAAAGAACTTTTAAATTGCACACACTGTATATCACCCGATCGTAAACTCATTGTAAATTGCACACCCTGTATGACATTTTATCGTAATCAGCTCCCTCGCGGAAAAGCACGAAAGCTAGAGAAAAACTCTGGTGAATGTCAGCGCTACTCAGATCTGACACACTGTATATGAATCGAATATATTTTATCGAATTCAGAACCAAAACGCACCGAAGGAATACAAAAAACTCGAATTTGCGCGAAAAAAATCAAATTTACTTATAAATTGAGCACCCCGTAATATCACATGATCGTAAATTCATTGTAAATCGCACACCCTGTATGACATTTTATCGGAATTAGATCCCACTCTCTAATTGGTTCGCAGTGGGTGCTTTTTCCATAAAAAATTCAGACGGAAAATCTCTCGAAGAAAGAATCTGGTGAAAATCAGTGCTTTCAAATGGCACAGCCTGTATAGCGATTTTTTCGAGATAGCACAGCCTGTATAGCGATTCATCGCGATCTGTGTGCATTCTTCAAGGACGAAAATGAATTAGCGCGAAAATAGAGCCTGAAATGACGATTTTCAAACGCATATTTGAGGTGTTTTTCTCGCGATTCGTGAAACGTGAGTGGTCTCTAGAGATTCGGAATCTCCTGTAGATTCTTAATCGAGCACTTGGAAGGCCTGAAAAATCTTCGACCGCCCATATCGAGCGAAAAATTGATGCCGTATTTTCAAATTTGGAGCTCGCGTTCGGCTATCATCGGAATCGTATGAGAAACTATGACACTTCTCCTCGAATTTTCGAGGAAATTGCCGAATTTGGAATGAAGAATTCGCGGCCTTATCTCGCTACTTGGATATGAAGATTGGTACCCAGAGATGGGAAATTTCACGTAGATTCGTTTTCTACCGATCGCAGGGCGATTTATATCGTTTTCGAGCGGCACGGAGGGAAAACGTAGGTGCGGTTTTTGACGTTTCAGGGAAGTCGGGAGTATAAAAATTGCTGTTTAATATGTATAATTTTCGTATAGATTCCGGAAGGCTCCGCGGCTGAGCTCGTAGCCACGTATGGGGACGTTCTTCGTCCAGAAAAAAAGCGACCCCTCCCCGCGAGATGCTCCGGCTTCATAGGAGTACTTTCGCCCGTTTTTCGTCTTTGGGGGATTTCGCGAAAATGGCCGATTTCGCGATTTTCTTTCGAAAATTTCGGGCACTTAAAGAGCGCCCGGAGGGGTTTCGGGGTCGCTTCTCCTAGAGGAGGATTCGCCTTTTCGATCTGTTTTAAGATTCCTCTCGAGCGGCCCTGCAGGCTGCTCGAAAGCTACGCTTTCCGGGTCCCCGACGCGACCATTTTCGATTTTTCTCTGGTTCCCGATCTTATCGTTTCAATATATTAGACTAGTAAGCGGGTAGATCAATAGGCCCGTAGATCCATAGGCCAGTAGTTCAATTGGCCCATGGATCAATATAGACCATAGATCATAATGGACCATAGATCAATATAGACCATAGATCAATATGGCCCATACATCAATGAAGCGCGCAGAAACACTAAACATCTCAAAAAAACCCGATTAAAGCGAAAAAACATGAAAGTACTGAAAAAAACACGAAGAACCGCGAAAAAACACGAAAGAATCCGATGAAAGAAGAAAGAAACCGAAGGTACACGAAAGAAACCGAAATTACACGAAACAACGCGAGAAAACACGAAAGAACGCCAAGTAACACAAAAAATCTAATGGAACCTGAAAAAAACTCGAAACACAAAAGTACTTGTAAATTGCACACCCCGTATATCACCCGATCGTAAAATCATTGTAAATTGGACACCTTGTATGACATTTTATCGGAATCCGCTCCTATTCGCGAGAAAACTTGAAGAGAAATGCATATGAGACACTCAGTATACAATTGATTTACTTTAAAAAAAAAACCAAGAGAATATCGTTGTTACTCCATCTATTCGAGTTCAGTAATTACCACGAAGGAAGTATCAAAATTATTCTATGGAGCTCTTGTGTAACACCCCGTATATGTTTCGACAATAATTTTTCCGTAAAACAACCCGAAGGAACACAAAAACTTGAAAAAAAACTTGAGAGCGCGCAAAAAAACAGAAGAACTTGTAAAGTGCTCACCCCGTATATCTCCCGATCGCAAATTCATTGTAAATCGCACACCCTGTATGACATAATACCGAAATCAGCTTTCATTCGCGAGAAAACCTGAAGAAAAATGCATATGGGACACCCCGTATATATTTGATTCGCAGTGGGTGCTTTCATCATAAAAAACAAACCGAAAGAATATCGTTTATAACTCTATCGTTTCAAGTTCAGTGCATTCCACCAAGAAAGATCCCGACCAAATACGAAAAAACGCGAAAAAACATGATAGAACCCAAAGTAACACGAAAGAACGAAAAATATCCAAAGGAACTCAAAAACCCCGAGGGAGCACAAAATCAACGAAAGCGCGCAAAAAAACTCGAATTAAAGTTTGAAACTCCGAGGGAGCACACAAAAAACCGAAAGCGTGCAAAAAATAATGAAAAAACTTTTAAATTGCACGCCCTGTATATCAATCGATAGCGAAATCATTGTTAAAGGTACACCCTGTATGTGATTTCATTGAATTCAGCTCCCTTACGCGGAAAAGCACGAAAGCTAGAGAAAAACTCTGGTGAATGTCAGCGCTACTAAGATCTGACACACTGTATATGCATCGAATATATTTTATCGAATTCAGAACCAAAACACACCGAAGGAACACAAAAAACTCGAATTTGCGCGAAAAAAATCAAATTAACTTGTGAATTGAGCACCTCGTATATCACATGATTGCAAATTCATTGTAAATCGTTCACCCTGTATGACATTTTATCGAAATTAGATCCCACTCTATAATTGGTTCGCAGTGGGTGCTTTTTCCATAAATAATTCAGACGGAAAATCTCTCGAAGAAAGACTCTGGTGAAAGTCAGTGCTTCCAAAGTGCACAGCTCGTATATCAATCGATCGCAATCGGTGCATTCCACAAAGGTAGTATAAGCATTATTCGATAAAGCTTCCATGTAACACCTTGTATATGAATCGAATATAATTTTTCCATAAAAAATAAACCCAAAGAATATCGTTTCAACTCCATCAATTTCACAAAGGTAAAATGAAAATTATTCGAAAAAGGTCTGAACGTGTATTCATGAACAGAGTGCTTTCCCTGAATAAACTAAGTGTGTCGGATTTTGACATAGAGTATCATAAGTTGGGTCCGAGTTCGGAGAGGGCAATGAATTCGCGCGAAAATAGACTGTAAAAATGACGATTTTCAAACTCATATTTGGGATGTTTTTTTTGAGAGTCGTGTAAGATAAGTGGTATCTAGAGATTCGTCATCCCCTAGATTCTAATTCGAGTGCTTGGAAAACGCAAAAAATCTTCCAGCGCCCATATCGAGCGAAAAATTGATGCCGTATTTTCAAATTTGTAGGTTGCGTTCGGCTATCATCGGAATCGTATGATAAAATATGACACTTCTCCTCGAATTATCGAGAAAATTGCCGAATTTGGAATGAATATCCCCGGCCTTGACTCGCTACTTGGATGTGGAAATTGGTACCCAGAGATGGGAAATTTCACGTAGATTCGTTTTCTACCGATCACGGGGCGATTTATATCGTTTTCGACCGGCACGGAGGGAAAACGTAGGTGCGGTTTTTGACGTTTCAGGGAAGTCGGGAGTTTAAAAATTGCCGTTTTATATGCATAATTTTCGTATAGATTTCGAGGGCTCCGCGGTCCGTACCGGTACCACATTATGAGGAATGTCTTTTTCTTGAAAAAGCGACCGATCTCGGCCGGAGAAATGGCCCCGTTCGTCTGTGAGATCTTCCCCTTGGGGACAGTTTGGCGATTTCGCGAAAATGGCCGATTTCGCGATTTTCGTTTGAAAATTTCGGGCACTTTAAGAGTGCCCGGGGGGTTTTTTGGTCGCTTCTCCTAGAGGAGGATTTGCTTTTTCGATTTTTTTTAAGATTCCCTCTCGAGCGGCCCTGCGGGCCGCTCGGAAAGCTACGCTTTCCGGGTCCCTGACGGGACCATTTTCGATATTTTCTCTGGTCCCCGATCTTATCGTTTTAATATATTAGACTAGTAAGCGGGTAGATCAATAGGCCCGTAGATCCATAGGCCAGTAGTTCAATAGGCCAGCAGTTCAATAGACCAGTAGTTCAATTGGCCCATAGATCAATATAGACCATAGATTAATATAGACCATAGATCAATAGGGCCCATACATCAATGAAGCGTGCAGAAACACGAAACACGTCAAAAACCCGTTGAAAGCGAAAAAACATGAAAGCACTGGAATAAACACGAAGAAACACGAAAGAAACCGAAGTTACACGAAAGAAACCGAAATTACACGAAACAACGCGAGAAAACATGAAAGAACCCCAAGTAACACAAAAATCCAAAGGAACCTGAAAAAACCTGAAAGAATTCATATAACTTGAAAGCGCGCAAAAAAACTCGAAGTCTCATGAAACACCCCGGAGAAATACAAAAAACCGAAAGCGCGCAAAAAACAAAAGTACTTCTAAATTGCACACCCTGTATAACATTTTGTCGAAATCAGCTACCATTAGCGAGAAAACTGCATATGAGACACTCAGTATACAATTGATAAGCAGTGAAAAAAAAACCAAAATTATAATATCGTTGTAACTCCATCTATTCGAGTTCAGTGGATACCACGAAGAAAATATCGAAATTATTCTATGGAGCTCCTATGCAACACCCCGTATATGAATCGAAAATAACTTTTCCATAAAAAATTCCGAAGGAACACAATAAACTTGAGAGCGCGCAAAAAAACAGTAGAACCTGTAAAGTGCTCACCCCGTATATCACATGATCGCAAATTCATTGTAAATAGCACACCCTGTATGACATTTTATCGAAATGAGCCTCCACTTGTGGAAAAACATGATAACTTGAAGAAATATGCATATGGGTCACCCGGTATATAATTGATTCGCAGTGGGTGCTTATATCATAAAAAAGAAACCGAAAGAATATCGTTTCAACTCTATCGTTTCAAGTTCAGTGTATTCCACCAAGAAAGAACCCGACCAAATACGAAAAAACATGAAAGAACCCAAAGTAACACGGAAGAACGAAAAAAATCCAAAGGAACCCAAAAAACCTCGAAGGAGCACAAAATCAACGAAAGCGCGCAAAAAAACTCGAAGGGAGCACAAAAAACCGAAAGCGTGCAAAAAATAATGTAAGAACTTTTAAATTGCACACCCTGTATATCACCCGATCGTAAACTCATTGTAAATTGCACACCCTGTATGACATTTTATCGTAATCAGCTCCCTTACGCGGAAAAGCACGAAAGCTAGAGAAAAACTCTGGTGAATGTCAGCGCTACTCAGATCTGACACACTGTATATGAATCGAATATATTTTATCGAATTCAGAACCAAAACACACCGAAGGAACACAAAAAACTCGAATTTGTGCGAAAAAAATCAAATTAACTTGTGAATTGAGCACCTCGTATATCACATGATCGCAAATTCATTGTAAATCGCACACCCTGTATGACATTTTATCGAAATCAGATCCCACTCTCTAATTGGTTCGCAGTGGGTGCTTTTTCCATAAAACATTCAGACGGAAAATCTCTCGAAGAAAGACTCTGGTGAAAGTCAGTGCTTCCAAAGTGCACAGCTCGTATATCAATCGATCGCAATCGGTGCATTCCACAAAGGTAGTATAAGCATTATTCGATAAAGCTTCCATGTAACACCTTGTATATGAATCGAATATAATTTTTCCATAAAAAATAAACCCAAAGAATATCGTTTCAACTCCATCAATTTCACAAAGGTAAAATGAAAATTATTCGAAAAAGGTCTGAACGTGTATTCATGAACAGAGTGCTTTCCCTGAATAAACTATGTGTGTCGGATTTTGACATAGAGTATCATAAGTTGGGTCCGAGTTCGGAGAGGGCAATGAATTCGCGCGAAAATAGACTGTAAAAATGACGATTTTCAAACTCATATTTGAGATGTTTTTTTTGAGAGTCGTGTAAGATAAGTGGTATCTAGAGATTCGTCATCCCCTAGATTCTAATTCGAGTGCTTGGAAAACGCAAAATCTTCCAGCGCCCATATCGAGCGAAAAATTGATGCCGTATTTTCAAATTTGTAGGTCGCGTTCGGCTATCATCGGAATCGTATGATAAAATATGACACTTCTCCTCGAATTATCGAGAAAATTGCCGAATTTGGAATGAATATCCCCGGCCTTGACTCGCTACTTGGATGTGGAAATTGGTACCCAGAGATGGGAAATTTCACGTAGATTCGTTTTCTACCGATCACGGGGCGATTTATATCGTTTTCGACCGGCACGGAGGGAAAACGTAGGTGCGGTTTTTGACGTTTCAGGGAAGTCGGGAGTTTAAAAATTGCCGTTTTATATGCATAATTTTCGTATAGATTTCGAGGGGCTCCGCGGTCCGTACCGGTACCACATTATGAGGAATGTCTTTTTCTTGAAAAAGCGACCGATCTCGGCCGGAGAAATGGCCCCGTTCGTCCGTGAGATCTTCCCCCTTGGGGACAGTTTTGGCGATTTCGCGAAAATGGCCGATTTCGCGATTTTCGTTTGAAAATTTCGGGCACTTTAAGAGTGCCCGGGGGGTTTTTCTTGGTCGCTTCTCCTAGAGGAGGATTTGCTTTTTCGATTTTTTTAAGATTCCCTCTCGAGCGGCCCTGCGGGCTGCTCGAAAGCTACGCTTTCCGGGTCCCTGACGGGACCATTTTCGATATTTTTCTCTGGTTCCCGATCTTATCGTTTTAATATATTAGACTAGTAAGCGGGTAGATCAATAGGCCCGTAGATCCATAGGCCAGTAGTTCAATAGGCCAGCAGTTCAATAGACCAGTAGTTCAATTGGCCCATAGATCAATATAGACCATAGATTAATATAGACCATAGATCAATAGGGCCCATACATCAATGAAGCGCGCAGAAACACGAAACACGTCAAAAAACCCGTTGAAAGCGAAAAAACATGAAAGCACTGGAATAATTACGAAGAAACACGAAAGAAACCGAAGTTACACGAAAGAAACCGAAATTACACGAAACAACGCGAGAAAACATGAAAGAACCCCAAGTAACACAAAAAATCCAAACGAACCTGAAAAAAACCTGAAAGAATTCATATAACTTGAAAGCGCGCAAAAAAACTCGAAGTCTCGCGAAACACCCCGGAGAAATACAAAAAAACCGAAAGCGCGCAAAAAAACAAAAGTACTTCTAAATTGCACACCCTGTATAACATTTCGTCGAAATCAGCTACCATTAGCGAGAAAACTGCATATGAGACACTCAGTATACAATTGATAAGCAGTGAAAAAAAAACCAAAATTATAATATCGTTGTAACTCCATCTATTCGAGTTCAGTGGATACCACGAAGAAAATATCGAAATTATTCTATGGAGCTCCTATGCAACACCCCGTATATGAATCGAAAATAACTTTTCCATAAAAATTCCGAAGGAACACAATAAACTTGAGAGCGCGCAAAAAACAGTAGAACCTGTAAAGTGCTCACCCCGTATATCACATGATCGCAAATTCATTGTAAATAGCACACCCTGTATGACATTTTATCGAAATGAGCCTCCACTTGTGGAAAAACATGATAACTTGAAGAAATATGCATATGGGTCACCCGGTATATAATTGATTCGCAGTGGGTGCTTATATCATAAAAAGAAACCGAAAGAATATCGTTTCAACTCTATCGTTTCAAGTTCAGTGTATTCCACCAAGAAAGAACCCGACCAAATACGAAAAAACATGAAAGAACCCAAAGTAACACGGAAGAACGAAAAAAATCCAAAGGAACCCAAAAACCTCGAAGGAGCACAAAATCAACGAAAGCGCGCAAAAAAACTCGAAAGGAGCACAAAAAACGAAAGCGTGCAAAAATAATGTAAGAACTTTTAAATTGCACACCCTGTATATCACCCGATCGTAAACTCATTGTAAATTGCACACCCTGTATGACATTTTATCGTAATCAGCTCCTTACGCGGAAAAGCACGAAAGCTAGAGAAAAACTCTGGTGAATGTCAGCGCTACTCAGATCTGACACACTGTATATGAATCGAATATATTTTATCGAATTCAGAACCAAAACACACCGAAGGAACACAAAAACTCGAATTTGTGCGAAAAAATCAAATTAACTTGTGAATTGAGCACCTCGTATATCACATGATCGCAAATTCATTGTAAATCGCACACCCTGTATGACATTTTATCGAAATCAGATCCCACTCTCTAATTGGTTCGCAGTGGGTGCTTTTTCCATAAAACATTCAGACGGAAAATCTCTCGAAGAAAGAATCTGGTGAAAATCAGTGCTTTCCATAAGCACAGCCTGTATAGCGATTTTTTCGAGATAGCACAGCCTGTATAGCGATTCATCGCGATCTGTGTGCATTCTTCAAGGACGAAAATGAATTACCGCGAAAATAGAGCCTGAAATGACGATTTTCAAACGCATATTTGAGGTGTTTTTCTCGCGATTCGTGAAACGTGAGTGGTCTCTAGAGATTCGGAATCTCCTGTAGATTCTAAATCGAGCACTTGGAAGGCCTGAAAACTCTTCGACCGCCCATATCGAGCGAAAAATTGATGCCTTATTTTCAAATTTGGAGCTCGCGTTCGGCTATCATCGGAATCGTATGAGGAATTATGACATTTTGCCTCATTTCACCGTATAAATTGCCGAATTTGGAATGAAGAATTCGCGGCCTTATCTCGCTACTTGGATATGAAAATTGGTACCCAGAGATGGGGAATTTCCTCAAGTTTCATTTTCTACCGCCGAAAATGCGTTTAGAGGCTTGTATCGCCCGCATTGAGCGAAAGCATCATGGGTGATTTTGACGTTTCGCGGGGCTGGCGAAACTAAAAATTGCCGTTTTACTTACGGGATTTTAGCCTAGAGATAGGGGGGCTCCGGAGTTCTAATGGGTTCTAAGGAAACCGGACGTCCTCGCTCTCGGAATATGTGGCGAGTCCGGTACGCTGGTCGTTGCGGCTTCGGAGCCTATTTCCTTTTTTCCGGGGCACTTTTTGCGATTTCGCGAAAATGACGTTTTTCGCGATTTTCTTTCGAAAATTTCGGGCACTTTGAGAGCGCCCGGGGGGGGGTTTCGGGGTCGCTTTTCCTAGAACAGGATACGCCTTTTCGATCTGTTTTAAGATTCCCTCTCGAGCGCCGCTCGGAAAGCTACGCTTTCCGGGTCCCCGACGGCACCATTTTCGATTTTTTTCTCTGGTTCCCGATCTTATCGTTTCAATATATTAGACTAGTAAGCGGGTAGATCAATAGGCCCGTAGATCCATAGGCCAGTAGTTCAATAGGCCAGTAGTTCAATTGGCCCATGGATCAATATAGACCATAGATCAATATAGACCATGGATCAATATAGACCATAGATCAATAGGGGCCATACATCAATGAAGCGCGCAGAAACACTAAACACGTCAAAAAAACCAAATTAAAGCAAATAAACATAAAAGTACTGGAAAAAAAACGAAGAAACGCGAAAAAACACGAAAGAATCCGAAGAAAGACGAAAGAAACCGAAGTTATACGAAAGAAACCGAAATTACACGAAACAACGCGAGAAAACACGATAGAACACCAAGTAACACAAAAAATCTAAAGGAACCTGAAAAAAACCCGAAACACAAAAGTACTTGTAAATTGCACACCCCGTATATCACCCGACCGTAAACTTATTGTATATTGCACTCCCTGTATGACATTTTATCGAAATCCGCTCCCATTCGCGAGAAAACTTGAAGGAGAATGCATATGAGACACTCAGTATACAATTGATTAGCAGTGAAAAAAAAAAAAAGAATATCGTTGTAACTCCATCTATTCGAGTTCAGTAATTACCACGAAGGAAGTATCAAAATTATTCTATGGAGCTCTATGTAACACCCCTTATATGTTTCGAAGATAATTTTTCCGTAAAAAAACCCGAAGGAACACAAAAACTTGAAAAAACTTGAGAGCTCGCAAAAAAACAGAAGAACTTGTGAAATGCTCACCCCGTATATCACCCGATCGCAAATTCATTGTAAATCGCACACCCTGTTTGACATTTTACCGAAATTAGCTTTCACACGTGAAAAAACATGATGAAAAATGCATATGGGACACCCAGTATATAATTGATTTTCAGTGGGTGCTTTCATCATAAGAAACAAACCGAAAGAATATCGTTTTAACTCTATCGTTTCAAGTGCGGTGCATTCCACGAAGAAAGAACCCGACGAAACACGGAAAAACTTGAAAGAACCCGAAGTACCACGAAAGAACGAAAAATATCCAAAGGAACCGAAAAAACCCCGAAGGAGCACAAAATCATCGAAAGCGCGCAAAAAAACTCGAAGGAAAGCTTAAAACACCGAGGGAGCACAAAAAACCGAAAGCGTGCAAAAAATAACGAATGAACTTTTAAATTGCACCCCCTGTATATATATCGATCGCGAAATCATTGTTAATGGCACACCCTGTATGAGATTTCATTGAAGTTAGCTCCCTTACGCGGAAAAGCACGAAAGCTGGAGAAAAACTCTGGTGAATGTCAGCGCTACTCAGATCTGACACCCTGTATATGAATCGAATATATTTTATCGAATTAAGATCCAAAACACCCCGAAACAACACAAAAACTCGAATTTGCGCAAAAAAATCGAATTAACTTGTAAATTGCACACCCCGTATATCACCCGATCGCAAATTCATTGTGAATCGCACACCCTGCGATTCACGATTCGCTGATTTCGGTATAATGTCATACAGGGTGTGCGATTCACAATGAATTTGCGATCGGGTGATATACGGGGTGTGCAATTTACAAGTTAATTTGATTTTTTGCGCAAATTCGAGTTTTTGTGTTGTTTCGGGGTGTTTTGGATCTTAATTCGATAAAATATATTCGATTCATATACAGGGTGTCAGATCTGAGTAGCGCTGACATTCACCAGAGTTTTTCTCCAGCTTTCTTGCTTTTCCGCGTAAGGGAGCTAAATTCAATGAAATCTCATACAGGGTGTGCCAGTAACAATGATTTCGCGATCGATTGATATACAGGGTGTGCAATTTAAAAGTTCTTTCATTATTTTTTGCAAGCTTTCGGTTTTTTGTGCTCCCTCGGGGTTTTAAGCTTTCCTTCGAGTTTTTTTGCGCGCTTTCTGTGATTTTGTGCTCCTTCGGGGTTTTTTCGGTTCCTTTGGATATTTTTCGTACTTTCGTGGTACTTCGGGTTCTTTCAAGTTTTTCCGTGTTTCGTCGGGTTCTTTCTTCGTGGAATGCACCGAACTTGAAACGATAGAGTTAAAACGATATTCTTTCGGTTTGTTTCTTATGATGAAAGCACCCACTGCAAATCAATTATATACTGGGTGTCCCATATGCATTTTTCATCATGTTTTTTCACGTGTGAAAGCTAATTTCGGTAAAATGTCATACAGGGTGTGCGATTACAATGAATTTGCGATCGGGTGATATACGGGGTGAGCACTTTACAAGTTCTTCTGTTTTTTTGAGCGCTCTCAAGTTTTTTCAAGTTTTTTGTGTTCCTTCGGGTTTTTTTGCGGAAAAATTATCTTCGAAACATATACGGGGTGTTACATAGGAGCTCCATAGAATAATTTTGATACTTCCGTCGTGGTAATTACTGAACTCGAATAGATGGAGTTACAACGATATTCTTTTTTTTTTTCACTGCTAATCAATTGTATACTGAGTGTCTCATACGCATTCTCCTTCAAGTTTTCTCGCGAATGGGAGCGGATTTCGATAAAATGTCATACAGGGTGTGCAATTTACAATAAGTTTACGATCGGGTGATATACGGGGTGTGCAATTTACAAGTACTTTTGTGTTTCGGGTTTTTTTCAGGTTCCTTTAGATTTTTTGTGTTACTTGGTGTTCTATCGTGTTTTCTCGCGTTGTTTCGTGTAATTTCGGTTTTTTTCGTATAACTTCGGTTTCTTTCGTGTTTCTCCGTGTTTTTTCCAGTTCTTTCAAGCTTTTTCGCTTTCAACGGGTAATTTGACGTGTTTCGTGTTTCTGCGCGCTTCATTGATGTATGGGCCCTATTGATCTACGGTCTATATTGATCTATGGTCTATATTGATCCATGGGCCAATTGAACTACTGGCCTATTGAACTACTGGCCTATGGATCTATGGGCCTATGGATCTACGGGCCTATTGATCTACCCGCTTACTAGTCTGATATATTAAAATGATAAGATCGGGAACCAGAGAAAATTTTGACAGGTGGTACCGTTAGGGACCCGGAAAGCGAAGCTTTCCTTGCAGCCCCGCAGGGCCGCTCGAGAGGGAATCTTAAAAAATCGAAAAAGCGAATCCTCCTCTAGGAGAAGCGACCAAGAAAAACCCCGGGCGCTCTTAAAGTGCCCAAAATTTTCAAACGAAAATCGCGAAATCGGCGATTTTCGCGAAATCGCCGAAAGTGTCCCCAAGGGAGAAGATCTCACGGACGAACGGGGCCATTTCTCCGGCCGAGATCGGTCGCTTTTTCAAGAAAAAGACATTCTTCATAATGTGGTACCGGTACGGACCGCGGAGCCCTCGAAATCTATACGAAAATTATGCATGTAAAACGGCAATTTTTGACCCGCGAGTACCAAGAAACGTCAAAAACCGCACCTACGTTTTCCCTCCGTGCCGGTCGAAAACGATATAAATCGCCCCGCGATGGGTAGAAAACGAATCTACGTGAAATTTTCCATCTCTAGGTACCAATTTCCACATCCAAGTAGCGAGTCAAGGCCGGGGATATTCATTCCAAATTCGGCAATTTTCTCGATAATTCGAGGACAAGTGTCATATTTTATCATACGATTCCGATGATAGCCGAACGCGAGCTCCAAATTTGAAAATACGGCATCAATTTTTCGCTCGATATGGGCGGTGGAAGATATTTTGCGTTTTCCAAGTGCTCGATTAAGAATCTACAGGAGATTCCGAATCTCTAGAGACCACTCACGTTTCACGAATCGCGAGAAAACACCTCAAATATGCGTTTGAAAATCGTCATTTCAGGCTCCTTTTTCGCGCTAATTCATTTTCGTCCTTGAAGAATGCACACAGATCGCGATGAATCGCTATACAGGCTGTGCTATCTCGAAAAAATCGCTATACAGGCTGTGCTCATGGAAAGCACTGATTTTCACCAGATTCTTTCTTCGAGAGGTTTCGTGTTACTTAGGGTTCTATCATGTTTTCCGCGTTTTTTCGTATTTGGTCGGTTTCTTTCTTGGTGGTTATAAACGATATTCTTTCGGTTTGTTTTTTATGAAGAAAGCACCCACTGCGAATCAATTATATATTGAAGAAAAATGCATATGGGACACACCGTATATAATTGATTCGCAGTGGGTGCTTTCTTCATATAAAACAAACCGAAAGAATATCGTTTATAACTCTATCGTTTCGAGTTCAGTGCATTCCACCAAGAAAGAAACCGACCAAATACGAAAAAACGCGGAAAACATGATAGAACCCTAAGTAACACGAAATCTCTCGAAGAAAGAATCTGGTGAAAATCAGTGCTTTCCATAAGCACAGCCTGTATAGCGATTTTTTCGAGATAGCACAGCCTGTATAGCGATTCATCGCGATCTGTGTGCATTCTTCAAGGACGAAAATGAATTAGCGCGAAAATAGAGCCTGAAATGACGATTTTCAAACGCATATTTGAGGTGTTTTTCTTCCGATTCGTGAACCGCGGGTGCTGTCTAGAGATTCGGAATCTCCTGTAGATTCTTAATCGAGCACTTCGAAGGCGCAAAGAGTCTTTCAGCGCCCATATCGAGCTAAAAATTGATGCCGTATTTTCAAATTTGGAGCTCGCGTTCGGCTATCATCGGAATCGTATGAGAAATTATGACATTTTGCCTCATTTCACCGTAGAAATTGCCGAATTTCGAATGAAGAATTCGCGGCCTTATCTCGCTACCTGGATATGAAAATTGGTACCCAGAGATGGGCAATTTCCTCAAGTTTCATTTTCTACCGCCGAAAATAAGTTTTGAGGCTTGTATCGCCCGCACTGAGCGAAAGCATCATGGGTCATTTTGACGTTTCGCGGAGCTGGCGAAACTAAAAATTGCCGTTTTACTTACGGGATTTTAGCCCAGAAATAGGGAGGCTCCGGAGTTCTAATGGGTTCTAAGGAAACCGGACGTCCTCGCTCTCGGAATATGTGGCGAGCCCGGGACGCTGGGCGTTTCGGCTTCGGAGCCTATTTCCTTTTTTCTGAGGCACTTTAGGCGATTTCGCGAAAAACGTCATTTTCGCGATTTTCGTTTGAAAATTTCGGGCACTTTAAGAGCGCCCGGGGGGGTTTTCGGGGTCGCTTCTCCTAGAAGAGGATACGCCTTTTCGATCTGGTTTAAGATTGCCCCGGGTTCGGCCCTGCGGGCCTCACGCTCGGCTACGCCTCGCGGGTCCCTAACGGGACCACCTGTCAAAATTTTCTCTGGTTCCCGATCTTATCATTTCAATATATTAGACTAGTAAGCCAGGAGATCCATAGGCCCGTAGATCTATAGGCCAGTAGATCCATAAGCCAGTAGTTCAATAAGCCCATAGATCAATATAGACCATAGATCAATGAAGTGCACAGAAACACGAAACACAGCAAAGAAACACGTTGAAGGCGAAGAAACTCGAAAGAACGCTAAGCAACACGGAAGAAATCGGAGAAACACAAAAGAACGCGAAGAAACACGAAAAAACACGAAAGAACGCCTGTAGATCTATGGACCAATAGATCCATAAGCCAGAAGATCCTTATGCCAGTAGATCCATAGGCAAGTTGTTCCATGTGCCAGTAGAACCATTGGCAGGTAGCTCAATGTAGCCCATACTCAGCAAAACTAAGCAAAAAACACGGCAAGAAGCGAAAAAAACCGAAGAGTGCTACGAAACAGTAGAGAAACCATAAAACCTCATAAGAACGTAAAAAAGCTCAAAAGAACATATTAAACCCAGAAGGAACGTAAAAAATCTGAAAGCACGAAAAATATTCCGAAAAAACGCAAAAAAAACTGAAAGTACACCAAATATCCCGAAAAAACTCAAAAGCCCGAAAGCACGCAAACAATCCCAAAGAAACTCAAAAAGCCCGATTGACGGTAAGAAACCTGAAAGCACGCAAAAAATCTCGAAGAAACTTAACAAACCCTGAAAGAACTCGAAAAATCCCGAGGGAAAGCAAAAAATCTGAACGCACACAAAAGAGCCTGAAGAATCTCAACGAAACCCGCAGAAACGCAGAGAAATCTCGAAAAAATGCGAATAAAACCGAAAAAAGTAAAGTATCCACAGAGAGCAATGCTCATAACAAATAATTCAACAAATACTCTTTAGAGTAATGAAAAATTTCGACAGCAATATTTTCTTGCTGAAGAGAATTGAGCGATAGCAAGAGTTCAGCAATTTTTACAGAAAAAAAAACAATGAATCACTGTGTTCCTAAAAAAAAGTTGTTATTTCAATTTGCCACAACATTTCTAAGAAGCGAGAGTGAAAAAAGCAAATAATATTAACTGCGTTTTAATGACTAAGGGTTTCCGCAACTTTAGCATAAAATCTGCCATTTGGAGGAGTAAGAATAGAAATTCGTGATAATAAACAGAACATTTTTCGACAAAACCCGTTTCTCAGATAGAAAATTGTAATTGCCAGCAAAAAAAACAAAAATATTCTTCCTACCCCCTGTATATTCACACGGAACGCGACTTGCACAAACTTAACCTCGCATTCTCTTAAATTCGCCTCACTTATAGCGTAATGCTTATAGCAAGGGATGTAGATATTACTCTCTTCTATGGCGTGATCTGTCATCAGTATCAAAACAATGACGGTTTTTGACAGATTCTATAAAATCGATTTCTTAAGGAAAAGAATTAAATAGTTTTTGAATGTACGGAATAATGATGATTATTTTCATCAGTTGTTCTCGTATGCATAGGGAACAGGTAAGCTTTATTTTTATCTAATGCTAAATATTCAAAATGTATGTTTTAGACCAAAGGAATTGAAGAACTGTCTTTGTGTTGTGACTCTTAAGAAGAAATTATCCTTCGTGGCTTTGAAGGAAACTTACCATACCATACATAAACAATGATTTTGATATATCAATAGAAAATTAGATTATCTTACTTTGATTAGGATGAAAACCTGTAAGATATGAAGTAAAAATTAAAAATATTATAAATTATTATATAGATAATGATTATTTGAACACTTGAGTTTAAATAACTATTTTATTCTATAAACAGAAAAGTATCTGCAGATGTTGAATTAGCATGTAACTTGATTCTGACAAAATTTTGGCTTGTATCGTTGCAAGATCTTTTAATTATCAAAGGTATTATATATGAAAAATAATATGCTATCCAAGCTAATTTTTTTTATATTTAGTAAAGCTTTGTAGGATTGAAGATTCCATCTAGAATATAGGGAAGGTCACATAGTAATTTTTTGTGGATGTAGATTATCAAAAAAATAAGAGGATATCTTAAGTGATAGTGAGAATCATAAGCGAAACAAAATTAGTGACTTCAGGAAGAGTATATAATGAAATGTGCGTAACAGTCTGAAAAAATTGCAGAGCGATGGACTCTTTGAGCAACTATTTTGCTTCGTTATGGGAAGAATGTGATGACGTAAACTGCCAAAAGCAGAATTCTTAGCCTGGAACCATGAGTCTAATGGCGAAAGAAAGATTTTTCCCTTTTTTGAGATCACAATCAATTTCACAGGGTCCTTGCTATGTTTCTTTCTAAAATAACAACTGAAATAACCTGAATGAATTATCTGCAAATCCAAGGACTTTAAATTATGAAAAGTAGGTATGTGAGTAACTTCAAATCCAGGTAACTGGATTTTTCATGCATATTGAGTATTTGTATGATTTAAGAGTTCATTTAATACGTAAGAAAGTTAAATGTATCTAAATAATGAAATATTACCTTCAGTTTTACAGAATATAAGAGGTCATATTTATCCTTGTAGGTTCATTCTTTTAGAAACCTTAGATAGTAATATAGTTAGTTATAATCACCTTCAGTTTTACAAATATTAGAGACAATATTAATCCTTGTATTAGTAAAAACTTGATGTTAAGACCACACAGTCATTATTTAATTGAAGTATAATGGGACATTTAAGAGGATAGAAATATATGAAATATGATAGAAACAGCTTAGACTCTTGAGTATAGAAGAAAATGTTATATGATGGTGAGAATTATATGAGTGAAACAAAATTAGTGATTATGGAAGTGTAGATTAGTCCTTAAAATATATATATATATAGAATACCACCATCTCAGATGTACCACCAATAAAAGTTATTAATTTGGTGAACCTCTTTATTGAATTATATGAAGTATTATGGAAGTTAGCATAGGTAACCAAATGATCAGAGGAATATTTATTTCAAAGATCTAACCTAGTCTAAGTTTGATAAATAAAGATATTGAATTGCATATTCAAAATTTAAATTCTCTTGGAATTTGCAGAACTAACGGGAATACAAGAATTGCAAACCAATCGTATATTTGATCAACTACTGTTACTATTTTGCTTGATTGTGAGAAGAACGTAATGAATTAATTGCTGAAGACAGAATTCTTAGCGTGGGTGGATGTATCTGATGGAGAAAAGGATTTATTGTTCTGAAGGCATGATGAATTTTACAAGGTCGTTCCTATGTTTCTTCGTGGAGTGGAAATTGAAATGTACAACCCGAATAAAATATTATCTGCTATCTGCAAATCCCTACCTGCGAAATATCCATTTGGATTAGTTTATTGTTTGGTTAAGATTAGCATAAATGCATAAATAAAAGTATGATTACAATACATAAGATTAAAATGTCAACGACAATTGTCATTTAGAGTAGGAATCGACAGGGGTGAAATGAATTTGCTAGGGATTGTAAAACTGATTCTATGCTGGGTAAATTTTTGAATTTCTTAAATATACATCGTAGACTGTTGAACTATAAGAGAATACCTCACCAGGGTTCTTACGAATCGTATGAATTGAAGAATTTTCAAAATATTATAGGGAGTATGGATTAAAATTGTAATTGAAAATATGTGACAATGTTCTGTGAACGTCGGACGTGACTGATGATCTGGAAATTTGTGTTTGAGCCGAAGTAAGCTATTTTCAGCAATTAATTTAAAATATTTTTACTTGCGATTGGAAGATATGAATAGCTTTATCCAAACGACCGATTCTCGGGGAATGCACATATGAAAACGGCTTTTCCTGATCATGTCCATGGAAAAAGCCTTTTTCAACTTTACCGGACCATCTTTCGCGAAAAACCGGGAAATCGCTGTTTTAGATAATTTTTTTGAAAATGTTAGCGTGGTCGTATAGGCATGTGAAATGCACCTAACGAAAGTCCGTCTCATGAACTTTACGGTGCTCGCTTCGCTCGCGAGATCGCCTTCCCCTTTCTACCTCGAAATATCGCATTTCTGAACCCCTCGCCGACCCAAAGTTTTTCGATCTCCTTCTGTGGATTACCACAGAAATATTCCTTATTGTTTTCAATATATTGGGACTAGTAAGCGGGTAGATCGATAGGCCCGTAGATCCATAGGCCCGTAGATCCATAGGCCAGTAGTTCAATAGGCCAGTAGTTCAATTGGCCCATGGATCAATATAGACCGCAGATCAATAGGGCCCATACATCAATGAAGCGCGCAGAAACACGAAACACGTCAAATTACCCGTTGAAAGCGAAAAAGCTAGAAAGAACTGGAAAAAACACGGAGGAACGCGAAAAAACACGAAGGAATCCGAAGAAACACGAAAGAAACCGAAGTTATACGAAAGAAACCGAAATTTTTTTGAACCCAACGTTATAGAAGCAATATTTTTTTATTGAGCAATCACTTATAAGAGAAATATTCTCAATTTGATTATTTGTAGCTTGTAATGATGAGCAATTAATTACTTACGAAAGTTTGTGACTTCTTCCAATGAAAATTTCTGGACAAATGAATTTAGCGTCGCTTTTCAAGTTAAACTTTATCAGAGACAACTCTGATCATTATTTTGAATTTTTTAGAACATGGAGCACCGAATTTTTCTCTACCACAGAATTAATTATTGTTCGGATAATACCTATTTATATTTATTTAGATCACTTGATGTGTCTTAATGTAGTGCAATCTGTGGCCTTCCAGCTGAACATATATATCGACGAAAAACTGCTGTGTTAGCTTTCCGAAACACAAAATATAGTTTGATGAGCCTACTCGAGGCATCAAACGGTAACACTCAAACTGGCGCATGGAAATGCACTTACCGCTGTTCGAAAAGAGATTAGGTGCCCAGCCTAATTCTCCGTGCGGAAATAACAATGGATAACAAAGAGCATCTGCAATTGGAGATAGCCGAGGCAGGTTCTGGAAGGTGTGTCTTCCACTGTCAGCTATGAGTTGAACACGAATCGTTGCAGGCGGAGGAAGGTTGCCGTCAACGCTACGGAATACTGCACCAATTTCATTTGATGTTGTAGGGGCTGCGTTAACTTTTCGATCAGTCCCAGGTTGGTTATGGAAGTAGATGCCAACCTCTTTCACGGCATTACTGCTGCCCGCTTGTTGGTATTCCTTCACAATTTGACCTAGAGAACAATATATTTTTACATAAGGATTGACAACTCTCAATAATGCATCGATCTCTTGTAATAGACCCATGTCGCAGTTTACACTATTCCTTGCAGCTATACGTGTGCGTGTAGCCTCTCCTGAATCAATAAAATATAAGGAACCAAAAGCTGGATTGGAGGCATCTATATCAGCGACTTTGTGATAAATCTGACCTGAAACAACAACTACAGGTGCCCCTGTGCCTATATTTTCCTTTCGATTAATATAGTTGATGCCATAGCAAGTAAAGTGTTGTACCTTCTTACATTCCTTATGAATGGTCTGGACAGCTGGTGATTGCCCGATATGAGGTCCTCCAATAAAGTGGGGTGAGCTGAACTTGTAGGAATAACTATGTCACCTTTATTGCAACAAATGAAATTCTCACGTGCAAAAATATTGCTCTACAATTAGGACAATCATTATTCATGGGACCTAGGTAATGAAGTGCTTGGGGTTGCTGAACAACATTATGCTGGTTCTCATTGTTCGTTCTGCTAGATAGAATTCTGTTATCGACTGGAAGATTTAGTACTTTAATTGGAACCAAAGTGTACAATTGAGTGTTGTCATAACAGCGCAATAAGAACCTGGTCATAAGTTGTAAGGTACTGAATTTCAGCAAGCAAGCCTTACCTTCAGTTTCAATCTGTTCTTCGTTCCCTGAACGACTGTGGGAATCAAATATATAAAATGAATCAGAGACTTTCGAGATCGAAATAGATTTTACATTACTTGTAAATATGGCCGATCGGAAATTTTGGAAAATCTGCGTTAAACCTTCATACAAGGGGACATCGACAATATTGTCTGTATATATAGACGTAATATGGCCGGTTACTGAGTCAGCTTCCAAAATTTCCAACTTTAACCTTATACCGTTAATAGTAACGCTTGGGTATATTTCAATAGGATAGAGATAAATCTCAGATGACTGTTGTGGGGTTCGTACAGAAATTGACTTCCTGTACAAATGATCACCATAATCTAAAACATTATCAACCGTACCTGAGGACCATACACTGAATGGAGTGATAAATAAACTGTATGCCACGGCTATAGCTGCATTAGCTGTACACTGATTGTTTCTGGAATCAGCACCATATCTCAAACTGTCTTGACTTCTGGAGCCTCTGACAATGGACAGAAATAGGACCTCCTCTGATTTTGGTTTCTTTCGCCACTATCGTCAACACTCATTAAAGCAATCGAGGAAGGTCCCTGTGTGATTTCAAGGATATTATCTGTAAAGAGAAAAAACTAAATAACTGGAAAATAGACGAAATGCAACGTATTGCAACTTGAAAAATAAATATCGTAGAGATAGTTGTATAGAGTTGAAGTTTCTTTTTTACTATTGATATGAAATGAAATAGGAATACAATCAAACGCAATTACCTGTTTTGGGTCCTTGCCTCCCTTTTTTGGATTTGTACCATCGCCTGATTTCCTTTTAATTGGCATATTTAATCAGCCTGCAAAACCCAAACTCAACCAAAACAAAACTTTAAAATTAAACACGAAATCGAACTGAGATGATTAAACAAATCTCAATTAATCTAATGAAAATAATTAATCCTCTAAAATATATCAGAATCGATAATTAACGAATCGATAAATTTTAAAATGGAGTCTAATAAACGCTAATCGATTTTCATTTGTTTCGTGAAATCAGAGATATAAGTATATATATATGTTTTCGATGGTCCATGCCCTCATCTCTTCTGTGGTATAAAATTTATATAAAAAAATTAAAATATCATAAATATATAATAATAATGATAGACGTAATAGGGCATTTATTACGTTTCTATTAATTTATTATTCCATATAAATCCACTTAAAAAATTGAGTGGTGCGAATTAGCATTCTATGCATTAACCTTACTTGCAAATTCATTGTAAATCACTCACCCTGTATGACATTTTACCGAAATTAGATCCCATTCTATAATTGATTCGCAGTGGATGCTCTTTCCATAAGAAATTCAGACGAAAAATCTCTCGAAGAAAGACTCTGGTGAAAGTCAGTGCTTCCGATGTGCACAGCCCGTAAATCAATCGATCGCAATCGGTGAATTCCACAAAGGTAGTATAAACATTATTCGATAAAGCTCCTATGTAACATCCTGTATATGAATTGAAAATAATTTTTCCATAAAAAATAAACCCAAAGAATATCGTTTCAACTCCATCAATTTCACAAAGGTAAAATAAAAATTATTCAAAAAAGGTCTGATCGTGTATTCATGAACAGAGTGCATAGCCGTTTTTCCCTGAATAAACTAAGTGTGTCGGATTTTAACATAGAGTATCATAAGTTGGATCGGAGCTCGGAGAGGGCAATGAATTCGCGCGAAAATAGACTGAAAAATAACGATTTTGAAACGCTTATTTGAGGTGTTTTTCTCGCGATTCGTGAAACGTGAGTGGTCTCTAGAGATTCGGAATCTCCTGTAGATTCTTAATCGAGCACTTGGAAGGCCTAGAAAATCTTCGACCGCCCATATCGAGCGAAAAATTGATGCCGTATTTTCAAATTTGGAGCTCGCGTTCGGCTATCATCGGAATCGTATGAAAAACTATGACACTTCTCCTCGAATTTTCGAGGAAATTACCGAATTTCGAATGAAGAATTCGCGGCCTTATATCGCTACTTGGATATGAAAATTGGTACCCAGAGATGGGAAATTTCACGTAGATTCGTTTTCTACCGATCGCGGGCGATTTATATCGTTTTCGACCGGCACGGAGGGAAAACGTAGGTGTGGTTTTTGACGTTTCAGGAAGTCGCGAGTCTAAAATTGCCGTTTTATATGCATAATTTTCGTATAGATTTCGAGGGCTCCGCGGCTGAGCTCGTAGCCACGCATGGGGACTTTCCTTGTCCAGAAAAAGCGACCCCCCCGCGAGATGCTTCGGCTTCATAGGAGTACTTTCTCCCGTTTTTCGCCTTTGGGCGATTACGCGAAAATGGCCGATTTTGCGATTTTCGTTTGAAAATTTCGGGCACTTTAAGAGCGCCCGGGGCGGGTTTCGGGGTCGCTTCTCCTAGAAGAGGATACGCCTTTTCGATCTGTTTTAAGATTGCCCCGGGTTCGGCCCTGCGGGCTCTCACGCTCGGCTACGCCTCGCGGGTCCCTGACGGGACCATTTTCGATTTTTTCTCTGGTTCCCGATCTTATCATTTTAATATATTAGACTAGTAAGCGGGTAGATCAATAGGCCCGTAGATCCATAGGCCCGTAGATCAATAGGCCCGAAGATCCATAGGCCAGTAGTTCAATTGGCCCATGGATCAATATAAACCATAGATCATAATGGACCATAGATCAATATAGACGCGCAGAAACACGAAACACGTCAAAATACCCGTTGAAAGCGAAAAAACTTGAAAGAACTGGAAAAAACACGAAAAACGCGAAAAAACACGAAAGAATCCGAAGAAACACGGAAGAAACCGAAGTTACAGAAAAGAAACCGAAATTACACAAAACACGAAAGAACACCAAGTAACACAAAAAATCTAAAAGAACCTGAAAAAAACCCGAAACACAAAAGTACTTGTAAATTGCACACCACGTATATCACCCGATCGTAAACTTATTGTAAATTGCACACCCCGTATGATATTTTATCGAAATCCGCTCCCATTCGCGAGAAAACTTGAAGGAGAATGCATATGAGACACTCAGTATACAATTGATTAGCAGTGAAAAAAAACAACCAAAAGAATATCGTTGTAACTCCATCTATTCGAGTTCAGTAATTACCACGAAGGAAGTATCAAAATTATTCTATGGAGCTCCTATGTAACACCCCGTATGTTTCGAAGATAATTTTTCCGTAAAAAAACCCGAAGGAACACAAAAAACTTGAAAAAACTTGAGACCGCGCAAAAAAACAGAAGAACTTGTGAAGTGCTCACCCCGTATATCACCCGATCGCAAATTCATTGTAAATCGCACACCCTGTATGACATTTAACCGAAATTAGCTTTCACACTTAATAAAACATGATGCAAAATGCATATGGGACACCCAGTATATAATTGATTTGCAGTGGATGCTTTCATCATAAGAAACAAACCGAAAGAATATCGTTTTAACTCTATCGTTTCAAGTTCGGTGCATTCCACGGAGAAAGAACCCGACGAAACACGGAAAAACTTGAAAGAACCCGAAGTACCACGAAAGAACGAAAAATATCCAAAAGAACTCAAAAAACCCCGAAGGAGCACAAAATCACCGAAAGCGCGCAAAAAAACTCGAAGGAAAGCTTAAAACCCCGAGGGAGCACAAAAAACCGAAAGCGTGCAAAAAATAATGAAAGAACTTTTAAATTGCACACCCTGTATATCAATCGATCGCGAAATAATTGTTAATGGCACACCCTGTATGAGATTTCATTGAATTTAGCTCCCTTACGCGGAAAAGCACGAAAGCTGGAGAAAAACTCTGGTGAATGTCAGCGCTACTCAGATCTGACACCCTGTATATCAATCGAATATATTTTATCGAATTAAGATCCAAAACACCCCGAAACAACACAAAAACTCGAATTTGCGCAAAAAAATCAAATTAACTTGTAAGTTGCACACCCCGTATATCACCCGATCGCAAATTTATTGTGAATCGCACACCCTGTATGACATTATACCGAAATCAGCTCCCATTCGCGAGAGAACTTGAAGAAAAATGCATATCGGACACCCCGTATATAATTGATTCGCAGTGGGTGCTTTCTTCATGAAAAACAAACCGAAAGAATATCGTTTATAACTCTATCGTTTCGAGTTCAGTGCATTCCACCAAGAAAGAAACCGACCAAATACGAAAAAACGCGGAAAACATGATAGAACCCTAAGTAACACGAAATCTCTCGAAGAAAGAATCTGGTGAAAATCAGTGCTTTCCATAAGCACAGCCTGTATAGCGATTTTTTCGAGATAGCATAGCCTGTACAGCGATTCATCGCGATCTGTGTGCATTCTTCAAGGACGAAAATGAATTAGCGCGAAAATAGAGCCTGAAATGACGATTTTCAAACGCATATTTGAGGTGTTTTTCTTGCGATTCACGAGAAGTGGTAGGTATCTAGAGATTTGGAATCTCCTGTAGATTCTTATTCGAGTGCTTGGAAGGCGCAAACAATCTTTCACCGGCCATATCGAGGGAAAAATTGATGCCGTATTTTCAAATTTGGAGCTCGCGTTCGGCTATCATCGAAATCGTATGAGAAATTCTGACATTTTGCCTCATTTCACCGTATAAATTGCCGAATTTCGAATGAAGAATTCGCGGCCTTGACTCGCTACTTGGATGTGAAAATTGGTACCCAGAGATGGGAAATTTCACGTAGATTCGTTTTCTACCGATCGCGGGGCGATTTATATCGTTTTCGAGCGGCACGGAGGGAAAACGTAGGTGTGGTTTTTGACGCTTCAGGGAAGTCGCGAGTCTAAAAATTGCCGTTTTATATGCATATTTTTGGTATAGATTTCGAGGGGCTCCGCGGCTGAGCTCGTAGCCACGCATGAAGACGTTCCTCGTCCAGAAAAAGCGACCCCCCCTCCCCGCGAGATGCTCCGGCTTCATAGGAGTACTTTCTCCCGTTTTTCGCCTTTGGGCGATTTCGCGAAAATGGCCGATTTCGCGATTTTCGTTTGAAAATTTCGGTCGTTTTAAGAGCGCCCGGGGGGGGTTTCGCGGTCGCTTCTCCTAGAGGAGGATTCGCCCTTTCGATCTGTTTTGAGATTCCCTCGAGCGGCCCTGCGGGCTGCTCGGAAAGCTACGCTTTCCGGGTCCCTGACGCGACCATTTTCGATTTTTTTCTCTGGTTCCTGATCTTATCATTTTAATATATTAGACTAGTAAGCGGGTAGATCAATAGGCCCGTAGATCCATAGGCCAGTAGTTCAATAGGCCAGTAGTTCAATAGGCCAGTAGTTCAATTGGCCCGTGGGTCAATATTGACCATAGATCAATATAGACCATAGATCAGTAGGGCCCATACATCAATGAAGCGCGCAGAATTACGAAACACGTCAAAAACCCGTTGAAAGCAAGAAAACTTGAAAATACTGGAAAAAACACGAAAAAACGCGAAAAAACACGGAAGAATTCGAAGAAACACGAAAGAAACCGAAGTTATACGAAAGAAACCGAAATTACACGAAACAACGCGAGAAAACACGAAAGAATCCCAAGTTACACAAAAAATCCAAAGGAACCTGAGAAAATCCCGAAAGAATACATATAACTTGAAAGCGCGCAAAAAAACTCGAAGTCACGCGAAACACCCCGGAGAAATACAAAAAAACCGAAAGCGCGCAAAAAACAAAAGTACTTGTACATTGCACACCCCGTATATCACCCGATCGTAAACTCATTGTAAATTGCACACCCTGTATGACATTTTATCAAAATCAGCAAAATAACTCGTAAATTGCAGTCCCCGTATATCACATGATAGCAAATTCATTGTAATTCGCACACCCTGTATGACATTTTATCGAAATTAGATCATATACGCGAAAAATCATGATCACTTGCACATAGGGCACCCACTATATAATCGATTCGTAGTGGGTGCTTTTTCCATGAAGAATGCAGATGGAAAAACTCTCGAAGAAAGACCCTGGTGAAAGTCAGTGCTTCCAATGTGCACTGCCTGTACATATCGAAAATAATTTTTTGCATAAAAAATTAACCCAAAGAATATCGTTGTAACTCCATCTATTCGAATTCTATAATTACCACGAAGGAAGTATCAAAATTATTCTATGGACCTCCTATGTAACACCCCGTATATGAATCGAAAATAATTTTTCCATAAAAACAAACCGAAGGAACACAACAAACTTGAGAGCGCGAAAAACAGAAGAACTTGTAAGGTGCTCACCCCGTATATCACCCGATCGCGAATTCATTGTAAATCGCACACCCTGTATGACATTTTACCGAAATTAGCATCCACACGTGAAAAACATGATGAAAAATGCATATGGGACACCCTGTATATAATTGATTCGCAGTGGGTGCTTTCATCATAAAAAACAAACCGAAAGAATGTCCTTTTAACTCTATCGTTTCAAGCTCGGTGCATTCCATGAAGAAAGAACCCGATCAATCGCGGAAAAACGTGAAAGAACCCAAAGTAACACGAAAGAACGAAAAATCCAAAGGAACCGAAAAAAAACCGAAGGAGCACAAAATCACCGAAGGCGCGCAAAAAAACTCGAAGGAAAGCTTAAAACCCCGAGGGAGCACAAAAAAAAAAAGCGTGCAAAAAATAATGAAAGAACTTTTAAATTGCACACCCTGTATATCACCCGATCGTAAACTCATTGTAAATTGCACACCCTGTATGACATTTTATCGTAATCAGCTCCCTTACGCGGAAAAGCACGAAAGCTAGAGAAAACTCTGGTGAATGTCAGCGCTACTCAGATCTGACACACTGTATATGAATCGAATATATTTTATCGAATTCAGATCCAAAACACACCGAAGGAACACAAAAACTCGAATTTGCGCGAAAAAATCAAATTAACTTGTGAATTGAGCACCTCGTATATCACATGATCGCAAATTCATTGTAAATCGTTCACCCTGTATGACATTTTATCGAAATTAGATCCCACTCTCTAATTGGTTCGCAGTGGGTGCTTTTTCCATAAAAATTCAGACGGAAAATCTCTCGAAGAAAGAATCTGGTGAAAATCAGTGCTTTCCATAAGCACAGCCTGTATAGCGATTTTTTCGAGATAGCACAGCCTGTATAGCGATTCATCGCGATCTGTGTGCATTCTTCAAGGACGAAAATAAATTAGCGCGAAAATAGAGCCTGAAATGACGATTTTCAAACGCATATTTGAGGTACTTTTCTTGAGAGTCGTGAATCCCGGGTGGTATCTAGAGATTCGGAATCTCCTGTAGATTCTTAATCGAGCACTTCGAAGGAGCAAAAAGTCTTTCAGAACCCATATCGAGCGAAAAATTGATGCCGTATTTTCAAATTTGGAGCTCGCGTTCGGCTATCATCGGAATCGTATGAGAAATTATGACATTTTGCTTTATTTCACCGTAGAAATTGCCGAATTTCGAATGAAGAATTCGCGGCCTTATCTCGCTACTTGGATATGAAAATTGGTACCCAGAGATGGGGAATTTCCTCAAGTTTCATTTTCTACCGCCGAAAATGCGTTTAGAGGCTTGTATCGCCCGCATTGAGCGAAAGCATCATGGGTGACTTTGACGTTTCGCGGGGCTGGCGAAACTAAAAATTGCCGTTTTACTTACGGGATTTCAGCCTAGAAATAGGGGGGCTCCGGAGTTCTAATGGGTTCTAAGGAAACCGGACGTCCTCGCTCTCGGAATATGTGGCAAGTCCGGTACGCTGGGCGTTGCGGCTTCGGAGCCTATTTCCTTTTTTCCGGGGCACTTTTGGAGATTTCGCGATAATGCCGTTTTTCGCGATTTTCTTTCGAAAATTTCGGGCACTTTAAGAGCGCCCGGGGGAGGGTTTCGGGGGTCGCTTCTCCTAGAACAAGATACGCCTTTTCGATCTGTTTCAAGATTGCCCCGGGTTCGGCCCTGCGGGCCTCACGCTCGGCTACGCCTCGCGGGTCCCTAACGGGATTTTTTTCTCTGGTCCCCGATCTTATCATTTTAATATAATAGACTAGTAAGCGGGTAGATCAATAGGCCCGTAGATCCATAGGCCAGTAGTTCAATAGGCCAGTAGTTCAATAGGCCAGTAGTTCAATTGGCCCATGGATCAATATAGACCATAGATTGATATAGACCATAGATCAATAGGGCCCATACATCAATGAAGCGCGCAGAAACACGTCAAAATACCCGTTGAAAGCGAAAAACTTGAAAGAACTGGAAAAATACGAAGAAACGCGAAAAACACGAAAGAATCCGAAGAAACACGAAAGAAACCGAAGTTACACGAAAGAAACCTAAATTACACGAAACAACGCGAGAAAACACGAAAGAACACCAAGTAACACAAAAAATCTAAAGGAACCTGAAAAAAACCCGAAACACAAAAGTACTTGTAAATTGCACACCCCGTATATCACCCGATCGCTAATTCATTGTAAATCGCACACCCTGTATGACATTATACCGAAATCAGCTCCCATTTGCGAGAAAACTTGAAGAAAAATGCATATGGGACACCCCGTATATAATTGATTCGCAGTGGGTGCTTTCATCATAAAACACAAACCGGAAGAATATCGTTTATAACTCTATCGTATCAAGTTCAGTGCATTTCACAAAGAAAGAACCCGACCAAATACGAAAAAACGCGAAAAAACATGAGAGAACCCAAAGTAACACGAAAGAACGAAAAAAATCCAAAGGAAATAAAAAAACCCCAAAGGAGCACAAAATCAACGAAAGCGCGCAAAAAAACTCGAAGGAAAGCTTAAAACCCCGAGGGAGCACACAAAAAACCGAAAGCGTGCAAAAAATAATGGAAAAACTTTTAAATTGCACGCCCTGTATATCAATCGATCGCGAAATCATTGTTAATGGCACACCCTGTATGAGATTTCATTGAATTTAGCTCCCTTACGCGGAAAAGCACGAAAGCTAGAGAAAAACTCTGGTGAATGTCAGCGCTACTCAGATCCTACATCCTGTATATGAATCGAAAATATTTTATCGAATTAAGAACCCGTAAGTCGAACAGCCGAAATAACTCGATGGAAAGTATTTGTTAATAATAGATTACGCACATGGGACACCCTGTATACAATTGAATCACATTGGGTGCTTTTTCCAATAAAAAAATCGAAAGTAATATCCTTTCAATTCGATCAATTCGCAATCGGTGAATTTCACAAAGATAAAATAAAAATTATTCGATAATGGTCCGAAGATGTAATCGGGAACTTGGAATTTCGTGAACCGAGTAGATCCGATCGTCGATCGGAAGTTTTGTGTTTCCAACTATTTATTCTGTGATTCTATACAATTGCCTCAAGGTCTATGATTTCAAGACGATTGAATCGCGAAACCCGTTCGGGTTTCTCCGTGGGAAAATTGTGACAGAATGAAATGAATGAATTCAAAACGGAAAATCTCGGTCTATCCGTGATTTCTGAGGCCGTTTGAACTGAATTAAAAGAAGGGTTACACTTTATGTAAGGAAAATCCTACCTGCTTGAAGGTTCTTTTGAGAATATCCGTTGTTTACATGTATGATGAATATATTCATATTTCGCATATGCGTTCATTCTTGAGAGATAACTGAAATGAATCGATACGCTTGATTGATTTATCTTTGATTTATAATCGAATAAATACCTGAGAACCTCTCTTTAAACCAATTTCGAGCTAATTTTTCAACTCCGGATCGTCTTTACATAATATCGTCGTATTGACATCGATTGTATTATTTGTTGATATTCCTTCATGTTATTTACTGAAAATAAAGGGAATAAATCGTTATGAGACACGAATATAATGCATAATATTACCTATAACGGTCCAATTCCACCAATTTTATACTTGAAATGATCTATTCCTCGTTCGTCGTTTGACGTTTTATGAAAACTGACCGGGCTCGAACGAACATCGAAATATATCACTTCAAGATGGAAAAAATGAATTAGCGCGAAAATGGACTGAAAAAGGACGATTTTCAAACGCTTATTTGAGGTGTTTTTCTTTCGATTCGTGAATCGCAGGTGCTGTCTAGAGATTCGGAATCTCCTGTAGATTCTTATTCGAGTGCTTGGAAAACGCAAACAATCTTCAACCGCCCATATCGAGCGAAAAATTGATGCCGTATTTTCAAATTTGGATCTCGCGTTCGGCTATCATCGGAATCGTATGATAAAATATGACACTTCTCCTCGAATTATCGAGAAAATTGCCGAATTTGGAATGAATATCCCCGGCCTTGACTCGCTACTTGGATATGAAGATTGGTACCCAGAGATGGGAAATTTCACGTAGATTCGTTTTCTACCGATCGCGGGGCGATTTATATCGTTTTCGAGCGGCACGGAGGGAAAACGTAGGTGCGGTTTTTGACGTTTCAGGGAAGTCGCGAGTCTAAAAATTGCCGTTTTATATGCATAATTTTCGTATAGATTTCGAGGGGCTCCGCAGCTGAGCACGTAGCCACGCATGGGGACGTTCCTCGTCCAGAAAAAGCGATCCCCCACTCCCCGCGAGATGCTCCGGCTTCATAGGAGTACTTTCTCCCGTTTTTCGCCTTTGGGCGATTTCGCGAAAATGGCCGATTTCGCGATTTTCGTTTGAAAATTTCGGACACTTTAAGAGCGCCCGGGGCGGGTTTTGGGGTCGCTTCTCCTAGAAGAGGATACGCCTTTTCGATCTGTTTTAAGATTGCCCTGGGTTTGGCCCTGTGGGTCTCACGCTCGGCTACGCCTCGCGGGTCCCTGACGGGACCATTTTCGATTTTTTCTCTGGTTCCCGATCTTATCGTTTTAATATATTAGACTAGTAAGCGAGTAGATCAATAGGCCCATGGATCAATATAGACCATAGATCATAATGGACCATAGATCAATATAGACCATAGATCAATATAGACCATAGATCAATATAAACCATAGATCAATATAGACCAAAGATCAATAGGGCCATACATCAATGAAGCGCGCAGAAACACGAAACACGTCAAAATACCCGTTGAAAGCGAAAAAACTTTAAAGAACTGGAAAAACACGAAGAAACGCGAAAAACACGAAAGAATCCGGAGAAACACGGAAGAAACCGAAGTTACACGAAAGAAACCGAAATTACACGAAACAACGCGAGAAAACACGAAAGAACCCCAAGTAACACAAAAAATCCAGAGGAACCTGAAAAAACCCGAAAGAATACATATAACTTGAAAGCACTACTCGAAGTCACGCGAAACACCCCAGAGAAATAAAAATACAACGAAAGCACGTAAAGAAACAAAAGTACTTATAAATTGCACACCCCGTATATCACCCGATCGTAAACTCTTTGTAAATTGCACACCCTGTATGACAGTGTGTAAAGTGCTCACCACGTATATCACCCGATCGCAAATTCAATGTAAATCGCACACCCTGTATGACATTTTATCGTAATTAGATCCCATACGCGAAAAACCATGAAGAAAAATGCATTTGGGACACCCACTATATAATCGATTCGCAGTGGGTGCTTTTTCCCTAAGAAATTCAGACGGAAAATCTCTCGAAGAAAGACTCTGGTGAAAGTCAGTGCTTCCAAAGTGCACAGCACGTATATCAATCGATCGCAATCGGTGCATTCCACAAAGGCAGTATAAGCATTATTCGATAAAGCTCCTATGTAACACCCTGTATATGAATCGAAAATAATTTTTCCATAAAAAATAAACCCAAAGAATATCGTTTCAACTCCATCAATTTCACAAAGGTAAAATAAAAATTATTCGAAAATGGTCTGAACGTGTAATCATGAACAGAGTGCATAGCCGTTTTTCCCTGAATAAACTAAGTGTGTCGGATTTTAACATAGAGTATCATAAGTTGGGTCGGAGTTCGGAGAGGGCAATGAATTCGCGCGAAAACCGACTGAAAAATGATGATTTTGAAACGCTTATTTGAGGTGTTTTTCTTGCGATTCGTGAACCGCGGTTGGTGTCTAGAGATTCGTAATCTCCTGTAGATTCTTATTCGAGTGCTTGGAAAACGCAAAAAATCTTCCACCGCCCATATCGAGCGAAAAATTGATGACGTATTTTCAAATTTGGAGCTCGCGTTCGGCTATCATCGGAATCGTATGATAAAATATGACACTTCTCCTCGAATTATCGAGAAAATTGCCGAATTTGGAATGAATATCCCCGGCCTTGACTCGCTACTTGGATGTGGAAATTGGTACCCAGAGATGGGAAATTTCACGTAGATTCGTTTTCTACCGATCGCGGGGCGATTTATATCGTTTTCGAGCGGCACGGAGGGAAAACGTAGGTGCGGTTTTTGACGTTTCAGAGAAGTCGGGAGTTTTAAAATTGCCGTTTTATATGCATAATTTTCGTATAGATTCCAGGGGGCTCCGCGGCTGAGCTCGTAGCCACGTACGGGGGCGTTCTTCGTCCAGAAAAAGTGACCCCCACGCCCCGCGAAATGCTCCGGCTTCGGAGGAGTACTTTCGCCCGTTTTTCGCTTTTCGGCGATTTCGCGGAAATCGCCGATTTCGCGATTTTTTCGAAAATTTCGGGCTCTTTAAGAGCGCCCGGGGGGGGTTTCGGGGTCGCTTCTCCTAGAAGAGGATACGCCTTTTCGATCTGTTTTAAGATTCCTCTCGAGCGGCCCTGCGGGCTGCTCGAAAGCTACGCTTTCCGGGTCCCCGACGCGACCCGTTTCGATTTTTTCTGGTCCCCGATCTCATTACTTTATTATATAGACTAGTAAGCATGTTGATCAATAGGCCCGTAGATCCATAGGCCAGTAGTTCAAAAGGCCAGTAGTTCAATTGGCCCATGGATCAATATAGACCATAGATCAATATAGACCATAGATCAATAGGGCCCATACATCAATGAAGCGCGCAGACACACTAAACACGTCAAAAAACCGCGGAAGCGAAAAAACATAAAAGTATTGGAAAAAACACGAAGAAACGTGAAAAAACACGGGAGAATCCGAAGAAAGACGGAAGAAACAGAAGTTACAGGAAAGAAACCGAAATTACACGAAACAACGCGAGAAAACACGAAAGAACACCAAGTAACACGAAAAATCTAATGGAACCTGAAAAAAAACCGAAACACAAAAGTACTTGTAAATTGCACACCCCGTATATCACCCGATCGTGAACTCATTGTAAATTGCACACCTTGTATGACATTTTATCGAAATCAGCTCCCATTCGCGAGAAAACTTGAAGAGAAATGCATATGAGACACTCAGTATACAATTGATTAGCTTTAAAAAAAAACCAAGAGAATATCGTTGTTAGTCCATCTATTCGAGTTCAGTAATTACCACGAATTAAGTATCAAAATTACTCTATGGAGCTCCTATGTAACACCCCGTATATGTTTCGAAAATAATTTTTCCGTAAAACAACCCGAAGGATCACAAAAAACTTGAAAAAACTTGAGCGCGCGCAAAAAAACAGAAGAACTTGTAAAGTGCTCACTCCGTATATCACCCGATCGTAAATTCATTTTAAATCGCACACCCTGTATGACATTTCACCGAAATTAGCTTTCACACGTGAAAAAACATGATGAAAAATGCATATGGGACACCCAGTATATAATTGATTTGCAGTGGGTGCTTTCATCATAAGAAACAAAGCGAAAGAACGTCGTTTTAACTCTATCGTTTCAAGTTCGGTGCATTCCATGAAGAAAAAACCCGACGAAACACGGAAAAACTTGAAAGAACCCGAAGTACCACGAATGAACGAAAAATATCCAAAGGAACCGAAAAAACCCCGAAGGAGCACAAAATCACCGAACGCGTGCAAAAAATAATGTAAGAACTTTCAAATTGCACACCCTGTATATCAATCGATCGCGAAATCATTGTTAATGGCACACCCTGTATGGGATTTCATTGAATTAAGCTCCCTTACGCGGAAAAGCACAAAAGCTGGAGAAAAACTCTGGTGAATGTCAGCGCTACTCAGATCTGACACCCTGTATATGAATCGAATATATTTTATCGAATTAAGATCCAAAACACCCCGAAACAACACAAAAACTCGAATTTGCGCAAAAAAAATCAAATTAACTTGTAAAGTGCTCACCCCGTATATCACCCGATCGTAAATTCATTTTAAATCGCATACCCTGTATGACATTATACCGAAATCAGCTCTCATTCGCGAGAAAAGCTAAAGAATAATGCATATGGGACACCCCGCAGTGGTGTGCTTATGATTCGCAGTGGGTGCTTTCATCATAAAATCAAACCGAAAGAATATCGTTTATAACTCTATCGTTTCAAGTTCAGTGCATTCCACCAAGAAAGTATCCGACCAAATACGAAAAAACGCGAAAAAACATGATAGAACCCAAAGTAACACGAAAGAACGAAAAAAATCCAAAGGAACTCAAAAAACCCCGAAGGAGCACAAAATCAACGGAAGCGCGCAAAACAACTCGAAGGAAAGCTTAAAACCCCGAGGGAGCACAAAAAACCGAAAGCGTGCAAAAAATAATGAAAGAACTTTTAAATTGCACACCCTGTATATCACCCGATCGTAAACTTATTGTAAATTGCACACTCTGTATAACATTTTATCGTAATCAGCTCCCTTACGCGGAAAAGCACGAAAGCTAGAGAAATACTCTGATGAATGTCAGCGCTACTCAGATCTGACACACTGTATATGAATCGAATATATTTTATCGAATTCAGAACTGAAACACACCGAAGAAACACGAAAACTCGAATTTGCGCGAAAAAATCAAATTTACTTATGAATTGAGCACCCCGTAATATCACATGATCGTAAATTCATTGTAAATCGCACACCCTGTATGACATTTTATCGAAATTAGATCCCACTCTCTAATTGATTCGCAGTGGGTGCTTTTTCCATAAAAAATTCAGACGGAAAATCTCTCGAAGAAAGAATCTGGTGAAAATCAGTGCTTTCCATAAGCACAGCCTGTATAGCGATTTTTTCGAGATAGCACAGCCTGTATAGCGATTCATCGCGATCTGTGTGCATTCTTCAAGGACGAAAATGAATTGGCGCGAAAATAGAGCCTGAAATGACGATTTTCAAACGCATATTTGAGGTGTTCTTCTTACGATTCGTGAACCGCGGGTGCTGTCTAGAGATTCGGAATCTCCTGTAGATTCTTAATCGAGTGCTTGGAAGGCGCAAAAAAATCTTCCACCCACCATATCGAGCGAAAAAAAAAAAAATAAAGCGAGTTCAATATTTTTCGCCTTACCATTCAAAATCCTTGAGGAGTATCTGATTGCTGTATGATAATTTATCATTTTCAATAGTTCTTCTACAGCACTCATGAACTTGATCGCCTATGAACTCAACTGTTCTGAAAATAAAGCGAGTTTAATATTTTTCGCCTTACCATTCAAAATCCCTGAGGAGTATGTGATTGCTGTATGTCAATTTATCGTTTTCAATAGTTCTTAAACAGCATTCATGAACAAGATCACCTATGAAATCAACTGTTCTGAAAATAAAGCGAGTTTAATATTTTTCGCCTTACCATTCAAAATCCCTGAGGAGTATGTGATTGCTGTATGTCAATTTATCGATTTCAATAGTTCTTGAACAGCATTCATGATGAAGATCGACTATGAACTCAACTGTTCTGAAAATAAAGCGAGTTTAATATTTTTCGCCTTACCATTCAAAATCCCTGAGGAGTAGGTGATTGCCGTATGTCAATTTATCGTTTTCAATAGTTCTTAAACAGCAATCATGAACAAGATCGACTATGAACTCAACTGTTCTGAAAATAAAACGAGTTTAATATTTTTCGCCTTACCATTCAAAATTCCTGAGGAGTATGTGATTGCTGTATGTCAATTTATCGTTTTCAATAGTTCTTAAACAGCATTCATGAACAAGATCACCTATGAAATCAACTGTTCTGAAAATAAAGCGAGTTTAATATTTTTCGCCTTACCATTCAAAATCCCCTGAGGAGTAGGTGATTGCCGTATGTCAATTTATCGTTTTCAATAGTTCTTAAACAGCATTCATGAACAAGATCGACTATGAACTCAACTGTTCTGAAAATAAAGCGAGTTTAATATTTTTCGCCTTACCATTCAAAATCCCTGAGGAGTAGGTGATTGCCGTATGTCAATTCATCGTTTCAAATAGTTCTTAAACAGCATTCATGAACAGGATCGACTATGAACTCAACTGTTCTGAAAATAAAGCGAGTTTAATATTTTTCGCCTTACCATTCAAAATTCCTGAGGAGTAGCTGATTGCTGTATGTCAATTTATCGTTTTCAATAGTTCTTAAACAGCATTCATGAACAAGATCACCTATGAAATCAACTGTTCTGAAAATAAAGCGAGTTTAATATTTTTCGCCTTACCATTCGAAATCCCTGAGGAGTATGTGATTGCTGTATGTCAATTCATCGTTTTCAATAGTTCT
>JARTUT010002334.1:0-46172 GCA_030674115.1 Micraspis discolor | reverse complement strand
GCCACTTGGTTAAGTGGTAATAGGTATATTTTTGAAAATGTTGAAAATTGACACACAAATCCATTATTAGGTACAATTGTTTTAGTGAAAAAAATATAATTAGTTTTCGGTTAACTTTGACGAAACATCTTTGAATAAAAGTACCGTAGTACCCTCGGCAAGATACTTTGAAAAATATCCCATTCAATCAAGATTACAAATTGGTATAATACTTATAATAAGTAAACCCACAATGATTTTCGGATTTTGAAAAAAGTTCTTGTAAGAGGAAGTAAAAAAATTGCAGTCCCAAAACTGTACCTCCACTTTTTTTTATTGATTGAAATAAGTTTCATTGAAAAATGTTTTAAGGGTATAAGTAGTATAATCAATACGGGTTCTGGACCGGAAGTGAACTGTCATTCTCAGTTTGACAGATGTGCCATCCACGTGTTCGGCTGTCAGGTGGGGGGGGGCGTGTCATGCGCGTGGGGGCGTGTCATGCGCGTGGGGGCGTGTCGTCGGCCATTTTGAATCAGGTGTCAGGTGGAGGGTGGGGAGGTGTCAGGTGGGGGGTGGGGAGGTGTCAGGTGGGGAGGTGCGGGGTGTCAGGTGGGGGGAGGTGCACGTGTTCGGCCATTTTGTGTGTAAGGTGGGGGGTTGGGAGGTGTCATGCACGTGTTCATTTTGTGGTGGGGGTTGGGAGGTGCGGGGTGAGGGGGGGTAGATAAGAACAGGAAATGACGTCACAAACAAGAATGAACAAGAAAGTAGATAAGAACAGGATGTTGATAAGAAAGTAGATAAGACTGGAAATGTAAAAATATAGATAAGAACTCACAGGAAATGAGAACAGGATGTTGATAAGAAAGTAGATAAGAACATCGTAAACAGGAAATGACGTCACAAGCAGAACAAGAAAGTAGATAAGAACAGGATGTTGATAAGAAAGTAACTGGAAACCTCAAAATATAGATAAGAACTCACAAACAGGAAATGAGAACAGGATGTTGATAAGAAAGTAGATAAGAACTCACAAACAGGAAATGAGAACAGGATGTTGATAAGAAAGTAGATAAGAACTCCGTAAACAGGAAATGACGTCACAAACAAGAATGAACAAGATCAGGAAATGTACCCCCACCAGGATGATATGGATCCATATATAAATCGAAGTAATGTTTGGTATGATCAGATCAATCTTTGAGGTGAAGAATAAAATAGAAAGGATTACCATTATAAATAATCATATTTATCTCCTTTATCAAGGATGGGTGTGGACAATTTCACTCGAAGATAAAATTATACATCCTCCATTGAGGGCTATAGAATATATACCACTAGGTAATATAGATTTCAAAAAGGATTCTATCCATATTTATCAGAGACCGAATAATGAAATCGGACTATTCCATCATAATAAGTTTTATAGAATTGATTCGAACAGTTTTGGAGTGATACAAAGTCATGAATATAATTGGATTGGCCTCCCACGTAGTGCGACAGTTCATGGTGTATTGAATACCTATAGAGGTAAAACATATATCTTTTATAATAATCTTTATTGTGCTGAAATTGATGAATGCAATTTATCGAGGAAATCCGTGAAATATATTAGTGAAATATTCCCTGGAATTCCCAACAATTTTTCATCTGTATTCAGATATATCGATGGAACGATCTATTTCATCAAAGATAAAATGATATATGAATTCAATGAATTTCTAAACAGAGCAACTGGGTCATATAAATTTGAAATGGAGACACTTCTGAAAATACCATGTCAGTCAGACGGACTATTGAATCAATTGAAAAATCTTTTGAGTATGATTAAAACAAATCAAATCATTATCAGTAACACCAATTAAATGGGGTGGGGATGATGATATATAAATATATTCCTAAATCGACTTCAATCAGTACAATCTGTTAAAATGGACGTGTATTATTTCAATAAATCTAACAACAATTTTTCGTGAACTTGTGATATATGGAGCACCACAGGAAATTGTTAAAAAAGCGTTCGATCATAAGAAGAAAAATGACGAATTCATCAAAAATATACAATCATCGATGGATGGACGTCAAGAAGTGTCATTGAATGAATTGGAGTATATTTTGAAAGAATATGGGAATCTTTCACCATATGATATAGCGAAAACACAAATGTTGTTGAATGGATTCGAATCGGTGAAAAGTTTAGACGATTTCCATATCTATTATCCTAAAAGTAATATTTGGTTGAATTATAAACCTCTGGATGGATTTGTGGATGAACTGATAGAATTAACTTCATATTGTGGAGAGTATACCTTGTTATGTATCCTATTAGAAGAATTCGAACAACATGGAATTAGCTTTAAGTTTGATCCTTTGAATAATAGTTGTCATAATGTCATAATGAATATATTGAATAGTGGTATTTGTGGAAAATTGTTGAATGATGATCATGCAGGATGTATTAGACCCTGTGAAAATACCATAGTATATAAATATATTAAACAAAAATTACTCGAATGTAATGAATAAATCTATGTATATATTTAAATTGTAATGTGAACAATCAGTATTAATGATTATTATATGAACCTGTTATGTTATATCTTGAGATCAATAAAGATAATTTTAAGGATATTGTCTTTACATTTACCTTGAACTCCCGAAATTTTAGATTTTAGAAAAGTATTCCCATTCACTAAAATCATCTTATCCAAAATCCTATTCTTCCTGTGAGTTCTTATCTACATTTCCTGTCTACGGAGTTCTTATCTACTTTCTTGTTCATTCCTGTTTGTGACGTCATTTCCTGTTTACGGAGTTCTCATCTACTTTCTTATCAACATCCTGTTCTTATCTACTTTCTTGTTCTGCTTGTGACGTCATTTCCTGTTTACGATGTTCTTATCTACTTTCTTATCAACATCCTGTTCTCATTTCCTGTGAGTTCTTATCTACTTTCTTGTTCATTCCTGTTTGTGACGTCATTTCCTGTTTACGATGTTCTTATCTACTTTCTTATCAACATCCTGTTCTCATTTCCTGTGAGTTCTTATCTATATTTTTACATTTCCAGTCTTATCTACTTTCTTATCAACATCCTGTTCTTATCTACTTTCTTGTTCATTCTTGTTTGTGACGTCATTTCCTGTTCTTATCTACCCCCCCTCACCCCGCACCTCCCAACCCCCCACCACAAAATGAACACGTGCATGACACCTCCCAACCCCCCACCACAAAATGAACACATGCATGACACCTCCCAACCCCCACCTTACACAAAATGGCCGAACACGTGCACCTCCCCCCACCTGACACCCCGCACCACACCTGACACCTCCCCACCCCCACCTGACACCTCCCCACCCCCCACCTGATTCAAAATGGCCGACGACACGCCCCCACGCGCATGACACGCCCCCCACCTGACAGCCGAACACGTGGATGGCACATCTGTCAAACTGAGAATGACAGTTCACTTCCGGTCCAGAACCCGTATTGATTATACTACTGGTATATATAGCAGATGAAAAATTTTTAAAAAATGCAATTGAAATTCAACACTTACACTTACAGAAAAAATTTAAACCAATAAAAATTTAAATTCAATTAAGTTTTCAATTAAACTAGACTTCTGTTGTCCAACAACTTTTTCAACACTTCCACAAACATAGTGCATTGAAAACATTAAAATAATTGCCATAAATTTGTTTGCTTCCTGGAGCGTTTCTTATAATTCCATAAGATGAGATAGTGTGATATGGAATGAATCGAATCCAATACTTTGTTTATAATAAATCTTTCAAATAAACAAAAAAAAAATTACCGTACTATTTTGAGGAAAAAGTTTTTCTCGTAAGTCACTATTTTTTTCATTATTTATTGACTTGAAAAAATGTTATTTCTCTCCAATAATGAATATCTCATGAAGAAATGGACAATTTGAATAATTAAAAAAAAACTTTTTGCAACTTTCTAAGGAACTATCAGGCATATTTATCAACCGATAAAAATTTTTCATAGTATCAATTTCTGATTGCTTATAAAAGTATTTTTTTTTAAATATTCTATTGTATAAATATTTGGTTAAGTTTTTTTTTCAATCATAATCAACAGGTTTCTACAGATTATTTTATTTCCAATTTTTCATATCAGCAATTTTCATTACCAAACTTTTCAATCTGGTAATTTTACAAATTACAGAAACATCTGTGTACATCGGAATATTGAAAAAATTCTTTTGTGTAATTATGAATAAAAAAATAAAATAATTTTTTTCGTACAACAACGTTCTTGTTATTTCTAATACTTTCAGAGAAAAAAATGAGTGGTTAATAACTTGTTAATAACAAACTATTAGCAAAACATACAATGGAATGGTTAATTGATCAAATTTCTGTTTGTTAATTTGTAGAGTAGTCTCAGAAATAATTTTAAAAATGTCTCACCTAATTATTTGAAAGATAGATAATTGGAAGAAAACATCTCATTAATAAAAAATTATTACTCAAAAAAAATAATTTTTCTTTGAATAATTAACAGTTCTACGAGAATTTGAGAATTATTTTTTTGAATTATTGTAATAGTCCGTTTGCTTATGAAATATTTTCGAGCTGATGGAGATATAATGTTTCCTTTCTGTAAATTAATATCTTTTTATTAAATAAAAACGGTGACGAATGAAAAACAAAATTTTTTCACAACATTGAGATGAAATTTCCTCTTTTGTTAACTTGAAAAAATGAATATAAACGATTTATTGATTTTATTCAAACTCTTAATTCACTATCTTTTATGGGTAGGTATAAGAGAAGGCTATAAAATGTTATGGTAATTTTTCAAATATCAGTTTTAAGTACAATCGTCAAGGTAATCCCGGAAAAATTTGTTAGTTAGCAAGGATCTAGTTTATTGGAATATTAACTTCAGTAAAAACATTTCCCAGAAATCAGTTCTTTGAAGTTTTGAGACTGTATTAATTTTTTTTAGTTTTTATTCTTCAATACGAATATATACCCTTAAAACATTGTTTATTCTAACATGCGAGCTTGCGATGCCATGTGTTCAAGTTCAATATGTCACGCATTATTAATAATTTTTTGCGATATCCAATAAAATTGTTTAGTAATTATAGGTTGTAATAATCATCAATAGCTTATAACTCTTCAAATTTTTAATGAACTACAATTTTTCTCACAATTATCTAGACATAATCACGAATCGAATGAGTTATATCACAAAAAAGTTGTTTAATTCTTGATTGCTTATGAACGATTTTGTCATTATTTCGGAAAAAGTTAGTTGTTAACAAAGATCTAGTTTATTGCAATATTAATTTTAGTTGAAGTTTTTCTCAGGAATCAGTTCCTTGATGTATTCATTCAATTATTTTTCAATCTACAATATATACCCTAAAAACCGTGTTTATTCTAACTTTCTAACTTGAGACGTCATGCGCTCAACCTCAATATGTCGCGTGGGCAACAGTAGGTATTCAACGTTAAATGAAAATTATCAATAATGGAGGTACTGTTTCGGGTATGGATGTATTCAGTTAATTTCCTTCTCTTTGAATATTTTTTCCTGAAACTCATTAAAATGATTACTTTAGTAATTATAAGTAAGAACATAATCACCCCTTCTTCACCATCTTCAATTGATTATAATTCTAGAAATATTCAATATACTAATACAATTTTTTCTCAGAATCTGAGAATCATCTAGACATAATTCCAAATAGAATGAGCTTCATCACATAATTTTAATAATTTGCTTGTTTTGAGAGCTCGATTAAAGGATAAAAGAGTCTTCTACTTTTTATTTGACTGCTAACCCACGAGAATCATCTATATACTTTATATTCAGTCACGAATTTTCTTAAATTATATATATATATATATATATATTCTTTTGAACTTTTGTCCCATTAATGATCAATTCAGACTCATTAATTAGACTATACTCATTTCGTCGATATCATCTAAATATTTATATGTAGAGCGATATTTAGCTATATAATATGGAAAGGAAGGAATGCCGCCCATATATGGGCGATAAATTTACCACATGCGCTAATTATCACACGGGAATCCTAATTGAAACTAATTTTGGCCACTTGGTTTTGATGGAATGTCCAGTTCGAATCAGGTGTAGGTGTTCATTGCGGCTACAAAGAGGCTCTAATAGGCACAAGTGTTAACTAGGAAAGCTCTTGCCAGACCGCTCATTCATATAGAGGTTAGATGGAGCACAAATAAGGTCTAAGCTATATTGTTTGCGGTGAGTGGTCTCGAAGGCCTTTCGATTCTACGCATTTCCAATTTGTGTGAATAATTAGCCTTCCTTCAACAGCAGGATCTGAATGATTAATCCATGGTTTTATGAGCCTTGTTTATGCAAGACCTTCTAAATAATCAAACCCAGTGGAGGCTTTCATTATTTTTCAGTCATTTTACAGTTGTATCGGTTGATATTCTTCGAAACAGACATGTAAATTCCACACCCGTCAATTTTATTTCTTATTTAGCAATTCCGAAACTCAGCAAAACACTCCTATTACTCTCCACGGTCCCAGACGAAACAGATTTATCTGGAACTATGATGAGAATACCCCAATCCAAAAGTACCTACTCGTTGTGAAACTAACATCACAGTTCCGATTTACCGAAATGAAAAAAAAAGAGCCAAGAATTTACATAATGATAAGTGGCGATCAACCCAAATATGCTAAAAACAATAGTACAAAATTAAAGCCCCAGAAATCTTCTAATCGAATAGATCAACAATAGACATATTATATATTTCATCTGAAATAACTGATTTCAAAGTCGACTACACAAAAAGTTTCTGTTCCACTATTTTGTCGATCTCGAAAATTTATTTGATGGAATTCAATGGAAGACATCATTGATCTACATGTGACGCCCATACATTATATCAACGTATTAAAGAATCCCAATTTTTCCATTGAAAACCATTAAAACATTTTTCACTAAGTTCTGGTAACATAATCATGAAAATGTATTTATCGGTAAACGAGGTCTCCTTTCATTATCATAAAATCATTTTTCATAAAGTTGTTAGCTTATCAATTTCTACAAAATTTTGCAAGTTCGTTCGTTTCAACCCCATTCAAATATCTAAATAAGTACAATATGATCCGATGATGGCTCTGAAAGTTATAAAAAAAAATAATATTTCAAAATTTCGGCAGCTAACCTATTCTGAAAATATGAAAACTCCAAGTAATCTCTTTCGGAAAAACTATACGACTGACAGGATTGACATACTCAAATTTAACCCTGTATTCTTCATCAGAAAGTCCAACAAAAATGATTGAGACCATTTTCGGTTCTATATTCGAAATAACATTTATTTTGGCAAAACGATGGTACGCTGTTTTTTACTAGTACGAGAGCTCAAAGAGCCTCTGGAGAATGCAGAATTGACAAGAGATCAAGGACATTCCTTACAAACTTGCAAATTCATATATCTTAATTTCATAAAGTTGAATCATTAATTTGATCGATAGAGTATTTTAGTTTCCAATCCATTATATAAATTCTTATAAAGAAAAGTAACTAAGGGGGTATCCTGTCAGAACGTTTTCCTCTAATTGGAATCCTATAACTGATCTAGACGATAATAACATCATAGAGAAACTATGATATGAGATGAAAAATTGTCTAGGGGGCGGAAAAATTGACACCATGACAATCAGACCTTAAACTGTTAGTAAAAAATGGCATATTTCACCAAGGACAATGCTCAATATCAGATAACCAATATAATCTTCATCAATCACCATCATTTTCTTGAGACCCATGCCGACAAAAACGAAGGGAAACGGACACAAACCACGATAATATCCCATTACTCAGAAAAAGACGTCGGTGGTCCAAACGGTCGAGCGATATACACCCTCCCATTCTCAGAAAGGCCTTCTCTCGCCCCCAAGGAGCACCACCGATATCATCGCATGGGGATTAATACATTTTTATCGGGAATCCTTGGAACAAAGGAGCTCTGGACCGATTCTGTCGCTTCATCATTCAAATGGGAACTCGCATTTGCCGGATGAATTTTATTAATCTTAAGGGATACAGTAGAGTGAAAATTGTCTCCTGATGGTTTTTTCCGGTCGCCATAGGAGCGGAATGCGTCCCGAGTGCTGGGTAAACGAATTTCCCGCGACCGAAGACGCTCAAGGGTAGGTGAGTGAGGAATTTATCGGATGCGAGGGCTCTCAAGGAGAATTCCGCGTTTTAGGTCGCTCCTCGTATTTTAGATCTAGAGCGAAAAGTCTCTGCGATTGAGGTGATTTGGGACAATTCGATTGTGCCACATAAGGGATGCAGTTGAAATGGTATTGCTTTAGGACGATGAAAAAAAAATTTCTCCTGCCTCCCTGAATAAGTTTTTGTTGGCCAAATACTTCAAGATTTCCATTCTCTATCGTTACATTCATCATTGTTTTTCTGTTATTTTTTGTTCCATACTTAGATATACCTACTCATAGATTTAATTTACAGGTAAGGATCACAGTTTTCGTCATATTTAGTCAATGAAAGAGCATTCCAGAGACTGGCACCATAATTCTTTAATCAATCTATGCATCAACATTATTTTGAGAGCAAGTAGAGTACTATAAAGCTATCACAGAATCTATCTCGAGAATCTTCATAGCCAAAAATTAGCAGACGATAAATACGTGTATTGCGATTAGTTTGAGAAACAAGATGAATAAAAACCAAAAGGACTGACATGGAGTCAGGAGTTTTGCACGCCTGTTCTAGAGTCTTTTTTGGTACTCTGGTTCAGTACGAGGCTCAAATCTCTTGTCGTAAAAACCAAGAAGTATGCATCAACTCCATCGAAAATTATTCAGAATATCTTTTTTCCACTAAGCTCTTGTCCTTTGAAATATTCAAGTGGAGATCTTGAGGGTTGGTTCCAAGTCATTCACCTAAGTCTTAATAAACTCGAAAAATCTTATATCTTTTCGCTTTTAGGGAGGTACACTCACGTTCTCAACCTACAATGTTCTTTGCGTGACCTTGGATGGTAAATTAACTTGGGCATCGCATATAAATGCTGTAAATTGAAAGGTATCAAATGAAATTTTTCTCCTACTTAATTTAATGGGTTAATTTTAGGATTTGATTACAGCAAATCATTCGCTGATAATCTCATCTGTATATGCCTAATCAGTCGTCTCATACCAGGAGACTGTTCGGGTTGCAGAGGAAAATTTTAAGAGTGATAATTATTACTAAATATAAGGATTACCTAAGTCAGAGATGACAATTCATTAGACTGCATCTGCTATCTCTGCCCAGTTGCCAGCTGCCAGTTGAATTTGGCCACTATGGCGAAACATCTATCGGGGCTCAACTCGCTACAGACTAAATAACAGACTAAATAGGACTATTCTGAGTTACACGGTTTAAATATTTCAAAAATTTTAGAGGGATGATGGGGATGGATCAGATTGCAACAAGAATTATTAAAAAATGCCTAAAAATTCGGTAAAAGTGAAACCGAGAGTGAAACTAAAATTGATCTGTTTCAAGATTTCATTGAATATTGTCAGCCAAAATGTTCAAAAGAATATATATATATATATAAATATGTATTTTTCTTGTGCTATATTATATATAATTTAGAAGTAATCTTTTTGGGGTTAGAGCACGGGATTAAAAATTAGGACTTCATCTATTTTTTGTATATTAATTAACTACATATGTTTCGGCGTATACTAAGCCTTTTTCAAGTTTACGTGCTACAAACATAGTGACAATCACATTTAAAATGTACAATCAGATTATTAGGGGTTTCTTAACATTTCTACATTTTATGCTAGCCTACCTGTCCAACAATTCATCTTAAAAATCAGAAAATTAAAATCATGTTCATCGTGTTGTGAACGCTGTCAATTAGAATCATTCTTCAAATTATCTCTTTGTATATGCAGGTTTCCAATTTATCACCTGGAATGCCATCTGTGCATATGTGCAACTAGAAAAGGAAATAAAACTCACCGAATCAGAACTAAATAAAACACAGCCATCTGTTTATATTAAACAATATCTAAACATCCAGAACAACAAAATAGAAGAAACATTTAAGAAAATTCGAAGCAAACAAATAAAAAAGATAGAAAGATTACGAACATAAATAATAACTCCAGAACTACACATACAGAATGGGTCAATAATCTCACCAACACTAATATACCTGGAACAGTCATGGAAATTCTAAGTTTGGGACCAAATTACAGCATGGAATATGAAAAGAAAAACCTTCCTATAATAGACATCATTTCCAGTTTAGAGACCGGAATTATAAATTTAGAACAGGAGAGACAATCAAAAATTAGAACAGATATAACAAATACCATCACAAATTTCAAAAATAAACAAATAAAAAAGAATAGGGAAAAAGATAGATTAAATAAGAAAATTAAAGAAACAAAAACATTCCTCCAAAATAATCCCAACCTGACTATTCTGAAGTCAGATAAATCCAATAAAACAGTCATAATGACACGATGAATACAGAAACAAAATACTAGAACATCTGAACGACGAACCAACCTACAAAAAATTAAACAGAGATCAGACACAAATAATTCAAAAAAAGAACAATGAAATGATAAAAAATTTGGAAACCAAGTTTTACCTAAAAAACTCTGTAGTCAACTCAAAATCCGCAATGCTCTACCTCCTCAAATTTATGGGTTACCTAAACTACACAAAAACAATATCCCACTAAGACCAATTGTCAGCTGTATTCAAAGTCCCACCTACAAGTTATCAAAATATTTAGCCGAATGTATTTCACCCATTATAGGTCAAAATGCATACCACATAAAAGACTCTTGGACATTCAAACAATTCATAAACACAGTAAGCCTCAATAATAACGGAAAATTAGTGTCATTCGATGTAGTAAGTCTATATACCAACACACCAATGGATAAAGCGATAAACATAATTTCGGAACGATGGAATGAAATAAAAAACCACACAGATCTTCCAAAAGTAGAATTCCTAAAAGCCATTGATTTCTGCATATCCAACTCCTACTTTCAGTTTGAAAATTTTTTTTATAGTCAAATCGATGGATGCAGCATGGGAGCCCCTCTATCGGCCCTACTAGCCCAACTTGTAATGGAAGACCTTGAAAAGACTATAATGAAAAAAAAAGAAAAAGAGTATAAAATAGTATTTTTCAAAAGATATGTGGACGACTGCATAGCTGCACTTCCTGAAACATATATAGCGTCAATGCTAAATGAACTGAACAACTACCATCCTAAAATTAAATTCACAACAGAAATAGAAACTAACAATAAAATAAACTTTCTAGACATGACGCTCATACAGAACAGAAACTGCTCAAATATAGAAACAATATGGTACACAAAGGAAACATGGTCAGGAAGGATAAACTATGAATCAACAGCACCAATTCAATATAAAAAAAGTGTTATATCAGGAATTGCAGATAGATCAATAAAACTTACATCACCAAAACATCGCATCGAAACAATAAAAAAAGCCAACGAAATCTTGAAACAAAATAATTACCCAGAAAAACTAATAGAGAAAATATTTAAAAACAGAATTCATGCAGCTTACAATTCCGATAAAAATGAAAGCTCAAAAAAAGATAAAATATACATAGCAATTCCATACGTGAAAAACTTGTCCGAAAAAATCAACCATATTTTCAAAGACACAGACATCAAAATTGCATATAAGTCCACAAACAATCTGAGACCATTCTACACGAAGCTAAAAGCCAAAACTCCGAGAGAAAATATATCAAATTGTGTTTACCAACTAAAATGCAAAGAGTGTCCAGGAATCTACATAGGCCAAACAACACAATACATCAAAGAAAGGATCAACGGCCATAAATATTCAAAAAATTCCACAGCCCTTAAAAAGTACGAACGAAAGAATGACCATAGATTTGACTTTGACAACTTTAAAATTCTGCATGAAGAAACCAACAGCAAAATAAGGACATTCCAAGAAATGATATACATTCAAAGAGAAAAACACTCAATAAATGATAGAACAGACCTGAAAAACCTATCCAAAATTCACTATAACATTCTTTAATGGTATCAAAATTGTGTCGAGGTGGCATCTGTGAGTGTATTCGATAAACATCACCAAAATGAACTAGTGAAAATAAAATATTCTATTCAACAATTTTCACACATATGCACAGATGGCATTCCAGGTGATAAATTGGAAACCTGCATATACAAAGAGATAATTTGAAGAATGATTCTAATTGACAGCGTTCACAACACGATGAACATGATTTTAATTTTCTGATTTTTAAGATGAATTGTTGGACAGGTAGGCTACCATAAAATGTAGAAATGTTAAGAAACCCCTAATAATCTGATTGTACATTTTAAATGTGATTGTCACTATGTTTGTAGCACGTAAACTTGAAAAAGGCTTAGTATACGCCGAAACATATGTAGTTAATTAATATACAAAAAATAGATGAAGTCCTAATTTTTAATCCCGTGCTCTAACCCCAAAAAGATTACTTCTAAATTATATATATATATATATATTGCTAAATATGTTTCTTATGAGAAAATGAATTTGTTCCATGATTTTGACGCGTATTATGTACGCATAAACTTCGTTTCATTTCACGTATACTTTTATCCTTGTCGCCCACAAATTTCAACTTTGAGAATCTATTCTGTCCAGGATTAAACCAACGACTTCCGCGTAAAAATAACAATTTAAACTCCTCAACTCGAAAGTCAAATGATAAACAAAATGAAATCCTAGCGAGTGGTTACTGAAATTTTGAAAGATCATAGCTCGGGAATCATAAATAAGCTTGTCGAAAACAATGTTGTTATCAATTATAAAAGTGCATCGTAATAAAAATTTTTTGAGAAACGTAAATTGAATACCCATTGAATAATGATGAAATCGATACATCGAAATTTCATCTCTCCAACTTATTTCCTTGAGATGTATTCGTGCCTTCGGATGTACGGACGAACAAAATTGGTTTGCACTACAGATTCTTCATCAGTGAGTCCAGTCAAACGATTGATAGCAGTTTTATATTATTCAAAGAATACAGACATTTGGGCAAATCAATCTGTACTCTGTTCAGGAGAACAAAACGAAGTATTATTGAAATGTTTATACATTTAATGTTAACTGATTAGCAATCACTAATTCATGAAGTGGTAGTAACTATATAATTCGAATTTTAGTCAGTCGCCCATGGTGTTTGAAATAATTGATGAGCTAAGTTGAATTCAATTCGTCACTAATAATAATTTAGTGTTCACAAATGACATTTTCAATCCCTGGATAATTATATAGGTACAGCAAAAAAATGAGATGCCGTCATCATCACTTTCCTTTCTGCCTTCAAACATCATAAAAAAATACCCATAATCGTTAGACCATTACTGGATATTTCACATCTTCATCCCCCATCTCATCAAATCATTCGAGAAATTTATCACGACGGAATGATCCCATTTCGTTCTAAATGACGTGTAAATCCGAGCTGCCGAAAATTATTCATCATAACAAAAAGTTAGATTAAATGGAGACTGGGCTTTATTCCGGCAGCCTCTTTTCCCCGTGTTTCGTTATACTTCAAGGGCTTCTTTGCTGGGAGACACGGCCATCTGACAACCGTCTCGCTATGAATTTAATTCTAAGAATACAAAATATACCACGAATAATTTTCTGAAAGGAGGTTATTATTAATTTAAGAAATGGCCTTATCTGTCACTTCGGCTCGTTGGGAGATGCTAGCAAAGAACGAAGTGAAAAATTCCATTCTGTAATTGTCGGTGTCACAATGCAATGGTAATGCGATATTCTTTTATTTTACCCGACCGCTTTTTTTTCCTCGGAATGATTATTCATTTAGGAAAGGAAAAAAACAGCAGACCACAATTTCATTTCACCAGTTGGATGAAGCATCGTTCAAGAATTTCAATCATCTTAGTTTTAGCAAATAAACTGAAGGAGAAGTTTATATTTGAGAAATTTATTCCTGAATTTTATATTAAACCATAGTTTTTCGGGTTTTACTTTTTCTATTTGCAATAAACACAGTGGCGTTTTTTTTTTTAATTTATTCGGCTAAAACAGTACATTTCCACCGTTGGAAACTCCTGGGTTAGGATATTATAACAGATTGTAGTTAAAAGCTGATAAGAAATAGGCTCATAGTAAAATCGGTTTGATTCCCTCAGATGGTTGGGATACTCTGAAAATTATATTGATTTCGACCACTTGAATACCCTGTTTCTTAAAAAAGAATCCTGTGAGGTACCATCTTCATCTGAAACAATCAAACTTCCTGGTTCTGAATAGTAGGCCTTCTTGTATATGCACAAAGAAGTGAACAAAACTTTGGTATGCATGTTTAACTCGATGATAGATATATTTGAGAATTCTTCTTTTCTTTAGTACAAGATTATCTGGTATATACAGGGTGAGTCTTTGACCACTGCGTTAACTTTAACCTTAGGCTCTTGAGATCAAAAAAAATACTTTTTTTCCTATACCGTTTTTCCATAGTCAGCAACGTTTTAAAGTTATAAATAAAGTTTTCACATTGGGCATTACCCCCCTGTAGTCCAGTTTAGTTTGAATGAAAATTACCTTCCACAGCATCAATCTGAATTGTTTAAAAACATTATTTCTCTAAGAAATGATTCACTCACTAATGTTTCATCAGATGATTATATCGATTTAATTCCTTTCAACTTCAATTATCTCAAAATGGTGCAATTTAGGAAAAAAGATGAATGATTTTATCTGCAAAATAAAACTTATGATTCTAGGAAGTACAAGATTCGGAAGTGATATTTGTTTTGCATGCAATTTAACCAATCTGTGCAGTAGTAGTGAGAAATCCAAAAGAAATGGAATAAATCGATTGATGCCAAAATATGCATGACTTTAATCAAAAGCCTTTTACAAGAGATCATTTCAATTGATTTTGTCGTTTAATATTACAAGAAAAAATTCAATTTTTTTATGGAATTTCCACACTCTATATCTTTTGAACAGGGCCAATTTCGGAAAAATGTTATAGGAAGAAAATTTTTCTGGTTATGGTTAAAATTGAAGACTCACCTTGTATATGGTGGTTCAAGTTCGTGTGCTTAGTGGAGTAAGCCACTACTGTATTCCTTTCAAGATCACACAAAAAATTCAGCTTTCGAAATATGTTACATAATTTTTCAAATTTCAAATTTATTCGATCTGAAAATATTACATATGGCTGGGTTAATGATTTTCCTGTTAAGTATTGGAGAAAACATTAAAATTTTTTAATTTTATTCACAATTCAATTGTACATTTCATTAGTAAATACCCGTATTCAACACTAACATTCAATACTCTGTATTTTTGTTCAGCTGTACAGTGTGCTTATAGATTTGCCCAAAAGTCTGTATTTTTCGAATATAAGTGGTATCAATCGTGTCCTAAGGACTAGCTCATGAAAAATCCGGGGTCAAAATCGATGCTGTCCGTCTGTTCGTGGACACGATTACGTCCGAACGGAATGAGTTAGACTCTAACCCTGAAAATTTCAACTCTCTAACTGTTAGAGAGTTGAAATTTTCAGGGTAGGTCGGAGGAATGAGTATCTCGAACGAGTTCGGTATCGGGTGAAATCCGTCGAATGATTCAGAGTTATGAGCATCTGAAAATTGGTTTCTTTTATAACTCCCAGAATATCCATGGGATCCAGTTGTAACATGAGAGACCTTTGAATTAGGTTGAATCAAATCTGCTCAGAAAATTTCGCCAAAATCAACACGTTAGAAAGTTCTCAAAAAATTCCTAAAAAAAAATTTTTTAATACTTCATACCCCATAAGATATCGGACGTATTCACACAAAAATTTGGTTATGAATGGACGTTATAGGTATCTCAAATATTCTCAAACTTCATTGTCGTAGCTTTCTTCAATCTAAAGATATGATTAATTTTTCATTTACTTAATCTGACCTCTGGTCAAAGCTTTTTGAATTGTTTTGTAAAAATTAATACTTCTGCCATGATTTTATTTTCCACGAAGATCTTAAAATCTGTGTTATCTTCTTTTTTGAACCTGTAAATTCTAAAGTGTTCTAATAATTGATATAACACAAATTTCAAAGATATGATATTCTCGAAGTTTATCATGTTCGAGTCGATTGAAAGCACTTGCAGCATCAATTAAAAAAGTAGTATTGTCTGAACCTATTCGGAACATTTTTTCTATTAATATCAACAAAAGTGAGGATACAATACTGAATTGGGAACATTGTTGGTTTTGTGGGATCGAAGTGTTAGCCCTTAGAACTTATGCGTTTCGACACTGTCGCACACATTCGGACTCATCAGTATGGCCTGTGTGCGCAATGCCATAGACACAGGGGAGAAATTTGAGAATGGAAGCCGCTGGGAGTTGAACCCGATACCTAGTCGGTATGAAACTTGAGCGCTAACCTTTGCTATGTGGGACTTAATGGAGTGCCGCCACAGAAGGTCCCTACAGTTCTTATTTTTCAAAAAGACTTATTTTCCTCCAAACTGTTTGGAGCTATGTTGATTACTCATTTCAGTGAAGAAACTTGAACCTGTACATAAGATCAGGGTGCTTTATGTGATATTTGCTACAATTGGAGATATGAAGTATGTATTTTGGGAGTGAAAATCGCTCATAGAATCAAATTCGTCGAAAACTATCTTTTCTTATTTTTATTTTATTTATTTTATATATATTTTTTTCTTGTCCATTTAAATACCTCAAATATTTAAATCCAAATAACAAATATCTTGAATTGAAAATCATCAAACTAACAGTTTTCTATCTGTTTCATTTCAACCTCAATCTGTACTAATTCAAAATATATTTATTTGAATCACCTGAATATATATGGTCACACAATCAGGAAATGTTATCTATCGGAAAACAACGTCTTTTTTCATCATCATACCAGAATTTCGCACGGGCAAACACTTGTCCTCAGAAACTTTATATATTCGCATTCGAATTACACAGAAGCGATGATTATCCGAAATAGAATCTTCTGAAACCTCTAAATGACTTTTGAGAGCATTATATCAAACTTTTACAGAACACGAATTCTGCTAGACTTTTTGTCGTTTCTTTTTTACGATTTAGCATTCTCTGACGAATAATTTGGGGCTTCTTCCATAAATTTTAAGCTGATGGGGTTGCCAGAAGTAGGGAAATTTAGTTTTCGACTGCCACGGAACGTAAATGTCAATGTAGTATAAAGTTGATTATATCTCGTGAAAGACAGCTATGACAAAGAAATTTGAAAATATATGAGATACCAATAACATCCATGCATGCAAAAATTCTTCTTTTTCAATCCTAATTCAAATATCTTTCAAGTTACAACTTGATTCGATAGATGTTTCACGAGTTATAGATGAAACCAAATTTAAGATGCTCATAACTCCTAAACCATTGGACGTATTGAACCCAGTTACTGACTTGATCTAGATGTCTGAACAGTTGACCTATTCTTGAAATATGCAAACAAAAGATGGAGAGTATACGGCTTTGCGTCCGGACGTAATCAAGTTCTTCATCAGGAAGTCAAACACAATAGATTAGGATTTTTGGCTCAATATTCGAAAATTACAGACATCTAGACAAAACGAAATCATGCTGTTCTATTAGAAGAAACGGGCCAAAATTTTATAGCTCATTCACATTGGATTAAATTCTGTACAAATTTATATAATGAATGGATTTCGCATACTCCGAATAATCATTAAATAGCAACCTTGATTGAAAAAATTCATAATATTTCGTGAGTATTCCAAATAGCACACCGAAATTGAAAGAAGAGAATTTACATGCAAAAATTACTGAATTCAAAACACCGCAAAAGGGGAGTAAAACGCATGAAAAAAATTGAGTATCTTACAATAACAAAGCAATATAGGTATCCATCAAAATGAAGGGAATAATATAGCTGAAGCTGGTTCAGCAGACAGGAAAATTGTATAACACATCATCTCATTATAAAATACCCCAGAGCTGTTCGGTGTTTACAAACAGAGCATACTAGTGTTTGTTCGAATATGAATTAAGAGCTTGCATATTATTTTTTGTACGTATCGATTCATATACATGCTTAGGTTTTGATGCCGTTTCCAAATGTGATAGCAATTTAATTATAATACTCTTGCTGAAAAAGTACTATTCCGAAGACCAGTCAATGTATTTCATTAATGATGATCATTTACTCACTTCTGCAAGCATTCGGTCACCGAAAGGTTGACATTTCATAGAAACACATTAATAAAAGAAATAGGAAGTTAGTGACGTGAGCTCAGGAGCTCTTGCGCACTTGTTATAGAATATTTTCCTGTTCTCTGAAACTGTATGATACTAATAGAACCCCCACGATGAATGAACAAACCTCTATCTCAATTAAAATATAACTCTCACAGTTTTCCTTCAGTTTCTCCTCTCCTAAAAACCAATCAAAATTAGGCTTATCAACTCGATCGATAAATATTTGGACTATCTTTCTTCCAGTAATCATCATCAGAGTAAAATTAACCCCCATCGTTACAGATGAAACATAATTAGCTATTCCAAACTGTGAAAACGGCAAGTAGGTCGATTCAATTGATATCACGTATAAACACGTGAACACAGACGTGTGATCTTTTTGATTCCTCGATATTTCAGAAGCTGATCTGTTCAAACAAGTTGCTTCATTCGCAGATGTATTATACTGACTTATTGACGAGTACACAGACGTGCATATCTCTTTTTCAATCATAGTGAACTACAATAGTTATTTATACAACAAGTGAGTTAACTGAATGTTTATTCATGAAAAAAAGTTGAACCTACGAGCCCGTAGGGCGAGTGGGTTAATTTCTTCGAGTATGTAATTAATTGTTTGCAAGTGTCAATGAAAATTATAGAACCGTCAAAGAGAAAAGAGAAATGACATGAAGTCTCGATGATTTTCTCTGAACTATGGCCATCATAGATCGATATTCGATTGACAAATGCCAGGCTCATTAATCAGTGTTAGTTGGCGTTATATTAATCAAAATTTTTCATAACTGTAAATCATAGAGATAGAATTCAATCTCGATGGCTGAAACAAAATACGTTGACAAAATTTGGAAAAGCACTGATGTAAGTTTTTAGAAAGGAATTCAGCTTCGAACAAAACTTGGGAAAAATTATGAGTAGTTATTTTTAATTTGAGATATAAGTTTGTTCATTTATTAGGCGTTCATATTTGCATCACATTGTCCCATGGTACGGAAAAAGAGTATTGTTCACCTGATCAGAGTGCTTATAGATTTGTTATGGTTTGAATATTTACTCGCAAGTAGCTCAACAAGAGCGCCAAAGCAATCTGACCTCACGTCAGTGCTTTCTAAATTTTTTTAATTAAGATAAAGTTTCCTCATTTTTTTCACATTCGTTGTGGTGGTTGTTTCTATTTAATACACTGTTTCAGAGTACGGGAAAAGACTTTAAAATAAGTTCGTTATTCTTTTGACCTCTTTTCTACATTTTCTTACTTATAATTCGTTATGGGAGGTCGAAAAATATTCATAAGAGCGAAATGATCGAATTACCATTTAGTTTCAGGAAACAACGTATTTCGATTTTTCATGATTACATACAAAATAAAAGCCACCGAAGTTGATTTATTATGAAAAAAGTGCATTTACTTGGTTTTCCACAACAACGAAATTATCGCTGACCGAGAATATGAGTTGGTGGAATGGATTCCATAATTTGATTTCATTTTATGAAACATCATATTTCTAGGAAACGACAGAGATTAGATACAACCTTCGGTAATACAGTTTCAAGTTTAATATTACCTCGGTTTCTGCAGAGAAAATAATATTTGATTGCAATTTGAAAAAATCAGGAGAGTTATATTAGATATATGAATTTCTTGCGTAAGTTACAATCTATTCACATAATTCAAATGACTTGCAATACAAAGCATAATTATTGAATTTATGGGGGACCTCGTTTGTTTTTTCGTTAGACCTAGCATGGAGGTTATGTTACTTATTGTAGACCTTTAGATGGTGTGATTTCCTTACGTATGTCCTCTCAGTTATTCAACCATAAAATCTACGAGAAAAACTTGTGCATAAAAATATGTAGGATTCAATAGATGAGGAGCATAGGTATTTATTTCTCAGAGATATGGAGTGGGTAGAATTACACTTCGACCACGGCGCATCCAAAATTGGTGGCTAAATTCTTATGTCAAATCTCGACCATTTTTATACTTTCGTAGTCAGCTGTTCTGGGTTGACATACTTGTCAGGTGAGGAAGAAATTGCTCGAATTTTACATTGTGCTGATAGATACTTCGATACTTTCAACATGTCTTGTATTGTTAACACGTGTAAAAACTTCAATAAAACAAAGAAGGTCGAGGGAATATCATTTTATACGTAAGCTTTTATTGAAATTATCTGACTGATCATACCGCATGGCATTGTTTATCTGCTCAGTGGCGTGTTGTTTACTTTCCACAGTAATATGAGTTTTTTTAGTTTCCCAAAATCAGTTGATATGAGGACAGTTTGGACTGATATTCTGAGTATAAATTGTGAAGCTATAGATTTATCTAAGAAATTGATATGCTCTAAACATTTCATTTTAATTTTATACCAACTATCCCTCAGATACACAGCTTTGTATGCCAATGAACCGAAAGTATTATAAAAATGGCGGACGAAAAATTAGCCACTTCGCGCATCTCGAAGATCATTCTCACCACTCTATATCTCTGGTATTTCTACATGGAAATTCAAATGCTGATAGTCACCGGAAGTGGGATTTCACTACTATTTCCATATCTAAACGTAACAAACCAGAGTTTTTCAGTAGATATATGACAATGGATGAAACGTGGATCCATTAGTTCAGTTCGGTATCAAAACAATGGTCATCTGAGTGGACAGCAACTAGTGAACCTCTTCCAAAGCGCCTGAAAGTACAATCGGCTGGAACGGTTATGGCCTCGGAATTTTGGGATTTGCGTGGTGTATTATTCATCGACTGTCTTGAAAAAGGAAAAACTATTAGCAGTAAAATTATTTAATAATAATGAGGTTATTGGAGACTTTGAAAGACGAAAGTGCAAAGAAACCACCACATATGGCTAAGAAAAATATTTTGTTTCATCAAGATAACGCACCGTAACACAAGTTTATCAAAACAATGGCAAAACTACATGAACTGAACTTCGAATTGCTCCCACATCCATCGTATTCCCCAGATTTCGCTCCCAGCGACTACTGGCTGTTCAGAGACCTAAAAAAATTCTCGCCGGTAAGAAATTTTGCACGAATGAGAAGGTTATCGCTGGAACTGAGGCCTACTTGGAGAAGATAAATCGTTCTAAAAAAGTGCTATTGAGATATTAGAGCGGCGCTGGAATTATTGCGTTGGTTTTGATGGAGATGACATTGACGAATAAAGCTAATTTGAACCAAAAAGAGTGTGTTCTCTTTGTTAGGCTCGGGACCTTTTAATCCATGTGTAAAGTAAATCAGTTTTTAACAAATCGATAGAGATATCCCTAATTGAAGAAATTTTCAGGTGGAAATATGAAAACTCCATGGTGCTACCCCACCTACCTCTAAGTTATTCTGAAAAAAAACTGTATGAGAAGTTTCCAGCAATCTTAATACTCATTCTTGACTTGTTTCTCGGTTAAATTTTATGCGATCATTTTAAATTGGTTTACTTATTGCATGTCAAAAAAATATATGCCTTCTGTAGGGGATTTCTCCCCTATGTTTCAAGAATAAGAATCCTTACTATATTCGTTGAAGCCACGATGAAAAGACGTCATTTTCGTGAAAATATATTATACATGGCGTCAGTAAGGAAATTTGAGAAAATATTGAATGGGGATAATTATTGGGGGTATTTGCATTGAAATATTTTCGAAATCGCTTTCCTTTGCAAGTGGCAGCCCTCAGATAGGGTTGACGAAACACGGTTTTGAATTATTTTTACCGGTTCTGAGAATCGAATGGTAATGAAATTCCACATATTCGATTAACTGCATAGTGTGTTTTTTCAGGAATTTTATCAACAGCCTAACTGTTCTTAGAGGTGATAGTATCTACACTTCACAAGATATTCAACTAAAATTTGGCATAGATATTACATATTAGAGTTCTCACCACGTGACATGGCAATTTCGATAGAAGATCTACAGGGTGATATTTTTTCTGGAATACTGCCACCCGTTATTCTGCAGAACTTTTTTTTTGGTGAGCAACTGTTAATTTGAAAAAATGTTGAGAGAAGCTTTGTTCTCATACTAAACTTTTCGGCCTCATGTAGTTTTGTCGTATCTACCAACTATTTCGAGAAAAAAAATTTTGAACTATTCTCTCGAAATCCTCGTGAAAATCCAAATTATCATGGGAAGGCCACTTTGAAAGCTGTGGTGAATGAATTCAGTGTCAGTTTTTATGGAAATTTTCCTGATCTGCATCGATGATTCATAAAGATTCGATATACTCGTATGATCAACACAAAAAATGTATTACAACAAGAAACGTAACACTAAAAAAATCATAACAAGAAAACTAAATAACCGCAAAGGACTAAACTTGAGCAAATGTTGAAAATGTCCTCCCCCAACTCTTATACAAGCTTCTGTTCTTCGTCTCATAGACGATCGAACTCTTTCAAACACTCCCGGAGTATTCCTTACTGTATCAAATGCGTCCATTATACGATTTCTCAGTTCTTCTACGGAGTTCACGGGTGTCGAGTATACTAGAGATTTCAGGTGGCCCCATAAAAAAATCTGAACTATTTAAGTCTGGGGATCTGGCGGGCCGGTCCAATCCACCTGTTTTCATAATTTTCGTCCAAATACTCCCTTGCCAAAACTGAAAAATGAACAGGAGCACCGTCATGCATGAACCACATTTCTCGTCGTAGCATAAGAGGTATATCTTCCAATAACAAGGGCAAATCGTTTTCTAAAAAATGTCTGTATGATTGACCTGTTAGTCGACCTGGCAAGAAGTAAGGACCAATCAAATCATCACCAATATTACCACCCCACACATTTAGTGAAAATTGCTCTTGAAAATGGGTTTCTACATATCCATGCGGATTCTCCTCAGCCCATACGTGTTGTGTTCATTTTAAAAATTGATAATTGAAGTCTTTGAGAAGCAGACTTCATCAGTGAATAGAATTTGGCAATCAAAATAAGGATTCGTCAATAGTCTATTGAGGTACCACTGACAAAAACTAACCCTCGGATGAAAATCTCGAGGCAGAAGAGCTTGCACCCTCTGAATGTGATAAGGATATAGCAGAGAATCCCACAAGATCCGCCAAACAACTTGATGACTTGCATTCAAAAGTACACTATTTTTTTCTTGTATTGGTTCTTGGTGTTGTTCTATTTCGTTCATAACTGCCTCTTCGAGTTGTGGTGTTCTCACACTGCGTGGTTTCCCAGCATTAATTCTTTTCGTGGAAAAAAATCCAGCTTCTGAAAGACGCCGATGAATATCAGAGAACATGCGATGATTTGGTATCTGTATTGGGATACCGTTCCATGTAAAGACGCCTAGCTTCTCTTGCATTTCCATTTGCAAAACCATACATGAAATTATTGTTGTGACAGTCATAAAAATCGTAATGAAAATAGTAGTCCAACTACATTCAAAAAAATAAATAGCCACAGATGCAACTACCTTCTTTTTTTCAAAAAAACAAACTTTCAATAATTTGATGTATCAAAACTGGCACTGAATTCATTAACCACAGATTACGAACTGGCCTTCCTATCATAGTTACGAGAATTTCGAGAGAATCGTTCAAAAGTTTTTATCTCGAAATCGTTGGTAGATACAACAAAACTACATGAGACCGAAAAGTTTAGTATAAGAACAAAGCTTCTTTTTACATTTTTCCAAATTAATCGTTGATCACCAAAAAAAAGTTCTGCAGAAGAGCAGGTGGCAGTATTCCAGAAAAAATATCACCCTGTAGATCTTCTATCGAAATTGCCATGTCAAGTGGTGAGAACTCTGAAATGTAATATCTATGCCAAATTTCAGTTGAATATCTTGTGAAGTGTAGATACTATGAGAAAAAAACTTAAAAAAAATTCAAACTTCAACACTGTATCTCGAAAACGAAACGTTTGCGACCCCATGTTTATGGGACTTTTTTTTATTGAACCCACTTAAGGAATCTCCCCTTTTCGTTTGTACGTTCAATTTAGGAACACCCTGTATATGATTTGATTAACATATAAAAATTTTTTTTTTCTTTGAATCAATTTCGAAAAAAATAAGTATGTTGAAAAATTTCGGTATAATCGATACTTTTCCCGGAAAAAAATTTAATTTGGAATAAGTGCTCATCCGAATTACATTCATGATCACAGAATGATTGGCAATTGAGTGGAAGAGTCTCTGATTTCGTTTATAGATGGAATACATTTTCTGTGATAGCTTTTTGTCAGTTCTGTTATTTGAAGAATTCATTTGTGTTTAGAATTTGTTTCAAGAAAATGTATTAACTTTTGAGTACGTTAGTTCATTCAAATAAGAATATGGTAGATATGCATTGCATTTATGGTTTGGACGACAAATATTCACTTAATGCCTTGCGCTTACACTCAGAGCAATACCCTGATCGACAGTTGCCCAGTTTCAAAGGAAACATCATCGCCTAGTGGAACAAGGAACGATCTTAAATTGAATGACTGAGTGTCTAGTTCTTACTATCTATAGTATTTCTATCAGTACTAGATGAAGCTGTATTAATATAAATGGAAGACCATCCGCAGTCCTCTACCAGGGAAACTTCTGAAGCAGTCAACACAACCTAGGACATAGTTCGTTTGATATTGAAGAGAAATTTACTGTACCCCTTTTCATAAACAGCTCCTTTTAGAATAGGGTAACACAAATGATTCTACAAAAACATATATTTTTGACATTCGTCTTTTTCACTGACGACTTTTCAAGAAATGCTATTATGAACATTCATAATAATCATGTTTGAACAGGTTGTTGCATAGATTCGGTGCAGTTGAACTTTGTCAGAAGAGGTGTTGCTTGTTTAAGATTCCTTCATGGACTTTTGAATGGCAATGTGAACTGTTTTGTTCTACTTGCTAAAATAGGATTCCATGTAGGACGCCATGGTTCTAGATCGGTGCATTTATTCAAATTTGCTACACCCAGAACAAATGTCCTGTTGCAATCTTCGATCTTCGTGAATTTAATTTGCTCTAAATTTAATCAAGTCTCCAATATTTGTGATATTCACTTCGGCAAAGTCTCCACAATTTGCAGAATATACCCTGAGTTTTGTGTGAATAAATGAGGATATGAATTAGTATATACATTTTTCTACATTGACTAGTTGTTAATTATTCTTTGAAATGCTCTCCTTATTGTTATTGTATTAATTTTTGAGGTTATTACGCAATTTTTTGATTTATGTGTTAGCATCGTGTATTTGAATTTCAACTGTTGTTTGGGATTGATAACAGTTAAATATAATATTAGTAGTATTAATTTCTATTTTCGAATATTATTCCGTCGAAATTTGCAATCAGGAACAAATATTTCACTCACGCATGTTTTTAACAACACCTGTTAGAATAAGTGATAGGGAGATCAGTGTCACTGCTGCATCTTAAGGAGAAACATATTGTCTGTCTTCCGCTTGCTGTATTAATTACGTATTGGGAAATAAACGTGGAGATAAATTCTTGAATTTTCATTGAAGCCTAACATCAAATAGATCACATTTCAAGTACCTTTGCGAATATACAGTCCATGCTTTAAACATAGTGGTCCAATCGAGCCGGCTATGAATACTTTCGAAAACTGGAATGTGACATTGATGTTATAGTGAGTTTTTCTGCACCGGGAAGAAAAAGTGAATCGATTCTGGATCGGATGAGTCGATGAGATCCTTGCATTGAAGAGGCCCTTTCAATCTTCGTGAAGACAATAATTTTTTAATGGTTATCTACTGCATCATCAAAGAAGTTTTCAACCTCTTTGGAGAACACAAAGTGAAATGAGGCCATTTTCGTGAGAGTTAATGCATTTCAGAAGATCGAAACAAGGTAACATTTTCCTTACAAGGGTGCGAGAATTATCAATTTAAAGCGGAGTAGTTTTCGATACGAAGGTATCGTTCCATTACAGACATTTTTTGTTGATTGGAAGAATTGATAAGTTCTCACGGATTTACATGCGATGTTTTCGTGTTTGATTTGATTCTGCATTTGACAATTTGAATTGTTTATTTTTCATCAGCTGAAGACTTGCTGGATTTATCATAAATTTGTAAAGCGAACTTGGAAATTATTGTGCTATTGAAATTGCGTTTCTCTTTAATTGTAAAATTCACTTCTTGCTTGTTGGTAGATATTAATGCTTAATTTTGCTCATAAGATTCAGGCAATTATACTTGAATTTTTAAATTTTTTGCTTTGGTTTCTGTTGTTATTGCTGATAACAACAGATATTTTGCTTTAAAATTCTTTGTGAATTTAGCTGGTGTGAATTTATCTGCAACATAGGTTTTTTGCTCTAGACTCTTAGTGAAACAAATATTTTACTTTTTATTTTTTAAGAGTTTACTTGCTGGAATTTTCGGGATTGTTTTTGCATATTTTGCTTTAAGCAATTGCTGTTTATATATATGTGTATATAGGTGTGTATATATATCATACAAACTTTTGCTGGATTCAACTGTATTGCTTGAATTTGTATTTTGCTAACCTGAGCTTCATTCTCTGGTCTATCGGATATACAGGTTGTGTCGGTTTTTTGCTAATATGGCTGATTTGGTGGTTGAACAGAAAAATTTGATGGGTCGAATTGCTCGATCATATAGTAATTTTAAGAAAGATGGAGCGGCTAAAATGACCTTAAGTAATTGCAACACTCGTTTGGGTAATTTAGATAAAATTTGGTCAAAGTTTGAAGCAAATCATTTTGAATTGTTGCGTTTTAATAATGAAAGTGTCATGAATTTGGATTATTTCAAGAATAATGAATTCGAGGTAGTTGAAGAACTTTATCTGGATAGGCGAAGTGAATTTCAATCGTTCATTGATTCGACCAGTGTTGTAAAAGATGAGGTTTCAAGTATGAAAATGAGACTTTCAGAAGATTCTGAAAGACTGCCAGTAATTTCATTACCCAAGTTTCGCGGCGATTTCAGTGAGTGGGAACCTTTCAGAGATTTATTTTCAACTTTAGTTGTCAAAAAGACAAATATTTCTAATGTCACGAAGTTACATAATTTGAGATCATGCTTGGAAGGAGATGCAGCTCGCTTCATTAGTAACTACGCTATAACTGAGGAAAATTTCTTGATTGTTTGGAAAAAATTAGAGGAAAAATATAAAAATAAAAGGCGTTTGATTACATCCCATGTGTCTAGTATTTTCTCGGTCAAACAAATGAAAGGAGAGTCCTCATTCGAACTGAAAAGAATAATTTCCGGTGTTTCCACACATTTAGCTGCTCTTAAAAATCTCAAACGTCCTGTTGAACAATGGGATGACTTCTTAGTTTATAAGCTCGTTTCGTTATTAGATGTAGAAACTCGTCGACAGTGGGAAAGACATCTCGGTGATTCTGCTAAACCTGTGGAGCCAATTTCATTCGATTTTTTGATGGAATTCCTTGAAAACCAAGCGTCGATGCTTGAAGCTCTGGAAGATAGCCGTAATTCTTGGAGACCTAGCAATCAAGCAACATCCTACAAAGAGTCCAAAGCTAAGGTTGTTTCCGGTATCAAATCACATCATGTTGAAGGTCGAGCAATGGGCGATAAATGCCAACTTTGTAGTAACTCTCATTTTTTCTTACTATGCGATGTGTATAAAAATAAAACACCTGAACAGAGAAAGGAATTTATACAGAATCAAAAGCGTTGTTTCAATTGTCTAGCTAAGCATTCAGCGAAAAATTGCTTCTCTAAAAAACGCTGCCAGATATGTCGCGGTAAGCATCACTCTTCAATTCATATTAAAACTGCCGAGTTAATTCATTCCGAACCTTCGACATCCTTTGTTGATAAAACTTCATCAAATTCTTGCAAGACCCCGAATCACGTGCTACTTGCTACAGCTATAGTTAAGGTTTGTTCCTCAGTTGGAGAAAACACTACTTTTGCTCGAGCCTTGATAGACCAAGGCTCTCAGGCGTCGTTTATTTCGGAATCCTTGTGCCAACGTTTAAATTTGAAGTGCAAGCCAGTTAATTTACCAATTTCTGGTGTTGGAGGTAAAATTAATTTTACGTGCAGAAAGTCTGCTGCCTTTTGCCTTAAGCCTAGATTTGTGTCCGAATTCTCCCTACCAGTGGAAGCTTACGTTTTGCCGAAGATAACAACATATATGCCCCAGTTAAGTAACTTCCCTCGCAGTTTTGGTCATTTGAATTCTCTCGAACTAGCTGATCCCCACTTTTTGCGAGGAGGTCAGGTTGAAGTCCTTCTAGGATCGGGTATTCACTCGAAAATTATTGAGGGTGAAGTGGTTCGCGGGAATGATAATGAGCCCATAGCTACAAAAACAGCATTAGGTTGGGTCGTGTCAGGTGACACCCCTTATTCCCACGTTAGCTTACCTTCGGTACTTCATGCTGATGAAATATCACTTGAAGATCTATTTGAAAGATTTTTCGTCCAAGAAGAACTTGCGGACCAAAAGGAATTTCTCAGTCCTGATGAAGTGAAATGCGAAACTCATTTCCTCAAAACTTTTTCTCGGGATTCAACAGGTCGATACTCTGTTAGCTTGCCTTTCAATACGGATGAGTTGTCAAATGTGCGATTCCCTTCAATTTGCGCTATTGCTAAAAATATGTTTTTCAAAATGGAGAGGAAATTCGAGGTCAATGTTGAATTCGGTAACATGTACAAGCAATTTATGCGAGATTACCTGGATAGTGGGCACATGATCAAGGTCCCACAAGAAAATATCAAACATATACGTTACTGCTTACCCCATCATGGTATTTTGAAACAAACAAGTGAAACCACAAAAATTCGAGTGGTATTCAATGCGTCTGCGAAGGCGTCCAACCAGCAGTCTCTGAACGATTTTCTACTTCCTGGTTCTAGTTTATTACCTGGTCTCGCTGAACTTATTCTGCTCTGGAGAAAATATGCATTCGTGTTCATTTCCGACATCAAACAGATGTTTCGTCAGATACGCGTGAATTCTGAAGGCCAAAAGTTTCAGGCCATTTTGTGGCGTTTCGATTCAAATGAACCCCTAAGCGTATGGCAACTTCAAACAGTGACCTACGGTATGGTCTCTAGTCCATTCTTGGCGATCAGAGTCACGAGACAGTTAGCTGAGGATGAAAATCAGAGATTTCCTTTGGGAGCTGAAATTTTGCGTGCTGAAACTTATATGGATGATACACCCTCTGGTGGTCATTCTTTAGAGGAAGCGTTAAGAAAGCGAGATGAGTTGATAGGACTTTGCAAAGTGGGTGGTTTTGAACTACATAAATGGATTGCTAATAATGAGATGCTGCTTGAGGGTCTGGGCGAAGGGATCTCTATCGGAGATGAAAATCTACCATTTTCGGATACTTCTGTCTCCAATATTCTGGGTTTGAGATGGAATTCGAAATTCGATCATTTTTTGTTCGATATCAAAATCGATGACAGCAAGTTCGAAAATGTCAAGTTCACTAAACGATTGGTTCTTTCTGAGATAACTAAGTTGTTCGACCCATTGGGTTGGTTATCTCCGGTTATTATAACTTCTAAAATATTCATGCAACGGTTGTGGATTGAGAGAATTGATTGGGATATTGAATTGAGTACAGAATTAGCTAGCCAATGGTTAGACTGGTATACTAGTCTTCCATCTCTGAAAAGCATTAAAATAAATAGGTGGTTGGGATACAGGCCAAATGCCACCTTTTATGAATTACATGGGTTTGCTGACGCCTCTAAGTTTGCCTATGGTGCTGTAATGTATTTGCGGATAGTGAATGAAAGCGATGTGATTGTTCATTTAATCCAAGCTAAAACGAAAGTGGCTCCTGTAAAGCCAATATTGACAATTCAAGGTTGGAATTATGTGCTGCAACATTGCTAGCTAAGCTATCACATAAGGTCATGAGAGCAATTGAAATTGAAAATTGTGGTTTGCATTTGTGGTCAGACTCTACTGACGTATTATTTTGGTTGAAGGACCATCCATCTCGTTGGCCAGTTTTTATTGCCAACAGATGTTCAAAAATCCATACGTTGGTTCCACAAGCTTGTTGGAGACATGTTCGTTCAAGTCATAACCCTGCTGATTGCATTTCGCGTGGAATCCACCTATCGACTTGAAAGATTTCGAACTATGGTGGCATGGACCTGGATGGCTCCGAGATAACGTGAATTGTTTCGAAGTTCTCAATCGCGAGAATATTGCGGGTTCCATTAATCTTTCTAATATAGCTCCAACCCAAAAAATGGATCAGAAAGATGATGGAGCTTGGGAGTTACTTGCTAAGTACTCATCCATGCTCAAGCTTACTCGAGTTACTGCCTTTATGCTGAGGTTTATAACTGCGCTAATGAAAAGGGTCAAAATCAAAGTGCTGGAAAATTCAAAGCTATTCTCGGCGAAATGGTTCAAGAACTGTTCTTATGATGATACCTCGATTGAACTGAATGGTAATGAGTTAAATAGGGCTCGACTTTCTTTGGTTTATATCATACAACGATTTCATTATGCTAGGGAAATCAAACTGCTATCTGAAAACCGACCAATTCCTAGGTCAAGTAAAATACTCAAACTCGACCCCATAACTCATGACAATTTACTCAGAGTCGGTGGAAGACTCCATAATGCTCTACTCGACTTTGATGAAATACATCCTTTGATTTTGCCTTACGAATCTAATCTCTCTTATCTGATAGGTAAATTGTTTCATGGCAGAACATTACATGGCGGCACTAAGTTGACGCTCAGTACTGTCAGGAGAGAATATTGGATAATTCGTGGTCGTGATTTGGTTAAAAGAGTAATACACCAATATAATGTTTGCTTGAGATATCGTGGTAGCACCATGTATCAAAAACTCGGTAATCTACCTGGATTCAGAATTAGACCAAGTCGTCCATTTCTTAAGTCAGGCGTGGACTATGCAGGTCCTTATAATATTAAGACATCTCCTGGTCGAGGAAAGAAAACGTATAAAGCTTATATTGCTGTTTTTATTTGTCTGAGTACACGCGCTGTTCACTTGGAGTTGGTCTCAGGCTATTCAAGTTCCGAGTTTATAGCTGCCTTCAGGCGGTTTACTTCTCGAAGAGGCATTTGCTCAGATCTATACAGTGACAGGGGCACTACTTTTATAGGTGCCGATAGAGAATTAAGAGAACTTTTCGAAAAATCTTCTCTTTTCTCGAAGCAAGTTTCAAATTCCCTTGCGTGCTATAGAACAAACTGGCATTTCAACCCCCCAGCAGCTCCTCATTTCGGCGGTATCTGGGAAGCTGCGGTGAAATCTGCTAAACACCATTTAAGACGTGTCGTCGTGTCCAAGAATTTAACTTTTGAAGAGTTTTCAACTCTTTTAGCTCAGGTAGAGGCATGTTTGAATTCTCGTCCGCTTATGCCGTTAACCGATGATGTGACTGACGGTCAACTGTTAACGCCAGCGCATTTTCTTATACAAAGTCCTTCCTTTATTGTTCCTGAACCTGACTACTCGAACGATAAAGTTTCTCCTTTACAAAGGTGGAAGCACATTCAACAAATGTTGCAACACTGGTGGAGTCGATGGTCGAGAGATTATCTGCAAACTTTATTTGTTAGGAATAAATGGCCAACTTCTCAGCCACTAATTCAGGTTGATGACATTGTGCTCATCAAGGATGAAACCAACCCACCGGCAAAGTGGCCCTTAGCTAGAGTTATTGAGGTGCATATGGGTTCTGACAATCTCATACGAGTTGTCAAACTGCGGACTGCTACAACCGAACTAGAACGCCCTATTACAAGGTTGATATTGTTGAATAAAGAGAATGCAGATCAAGGTTGAGCTAGTTTCTTGACAAAAAAAAATCTATTACTTTTTGCTATCATAAGACTTATTTTTTATGGTTGTTCATGTTTCTGCTGATTGCACTGTAATTCCTTTTGTCATTTTTCACTTAAAATGAAGTGGGTGGAATGTTTGGGATTGATAACAGTTAAATATAATATTAGTAGTATTAATTTCTATTTTCGAATATTATTCCGTCGAAATTTGCAATCAGGAACAAATATTTCACTCACGCATGTTTTTAACAACACCTGTTAGAATAAGTGATAAGGAGATCAGTGTCACTGCTGCATCTTAAGGAGAAACATATTGTCTGTCTTCCGCTTGCTGTATTAATTACGTATTGGGAAATAAACGTGGAGATAAATTGTTGAATTTTCATTGAAGCCTAACATCAAATAGATCACATTTCAAGTCACATATCCATTGTTAGGTACAATTGTTTTTTTATATACCTTTGCGAATATACAGTCCATGCTTTAAACAAGTAATGCCTATCATTTTGCCCAAATGTCTGTAATTTTGGAATATCGAGCCGAAAATGATCTCAATCGATTGGCTTCGACTCCCTGATGAAGAATCCGTGGCGAAAGTTGAGTCTTTCCGGTCGGCCGTATCCTCTCTAACATCCAAAAGAGAAGAGCTAGAGTTTTCATATTTTCAGAATAGTTTAATTGTACAAATATCTCGGCCAAGTTCGTAATTGGGCCAAATCCATCGGATGGTTCAGTAGTTATGAGCATCTGAAATTTTGTTTCCTCAATAACTACTAGAATATCCATCCGATCAAGTTGATAATTGAAATATTGTTGAGGGAGGCTGCACAAAACGGCTCGCAAAATTTTTAAAAAATATCCAAAATAAACTTTTTTAATACTCACTATCTCATAAGATATTTGTCGGATTTCAATAAAAATTCGTGAATATATTGAGGTGATCGATATCTTACTTATCCTCAGCTTTCATTGTCGTAGCTCATTTCCATTCAAGGATATGATCATTTTTTTAATTTTGTAACGAAGTAGTTTTGTTTGCGTGGAAGAAACCCGTTGACCTTGATCGACTCCAGCGAGATCGCGCCGAGCGGTGGGGACACCGACCGATCATTCCCACCTCCATCTGCAGTGCGCACGACTTATGTTGCTGGAGGGGACCGAGAATGGTATTTATAGGCGAGTCGAGCACTGGAACGGCAGTTCCTCGCACGGCGCGGAACTCAAAATAAATCAAGGCCTCTACCGTATAGTGGAAGGTCCAGCCAGTGTTGTGAGTGCTGGTAGTGAGTTCAGTGGTAGGCAGACATACCAAGGTAGGAAAGGGGTATAGAGAGGGGACCGGAGGACCACTTGTAGAGGACGAGATTCCAGGAGGTGAGTGTGAGGTTCGATCGTTGAGACCGAACGACGGCTGCAGGAGGGCGTCTAGGGCGTCACGTCCTTTACGAGTCCTTTAGCCGGTATTGCGTTTCCGCCGTCTGGGTGCCGAGATGAGGAAACTCAATCGTCCCTAGATTGTGGGCCGTTTTATCTTGGCGGACTCCTGCTGTCCATCTCTCGGGGCTGACGTTGATGTACGAGATGAGGAAACTCAATCGTGCTTAGACCGAAGCTTTCCGTGACGTGGGCTGCTGCGCGGTGAGGGTCGTGGTGTGCCCCCTGTTGTCGTTTGTCGAACCGACCCCTGGAAGGCACGGGTTGGTCACGGGTGTCGGCTGGGTTTTTTAGCCGGTATTGCGGATCCAGAATCTGGGCGAGATGAGGAAACTCAATCGTCCCTAGGTTGTGGGCCGTTTTACCTCGGCGGACTCCTGCTGTCCATCTCTCGGGGCTGACGTTGATGTGCGAGATGAGGAAACTCAATCGTGCTTAAACCGAAGCTTTCCGTGACGTGGGCTGTTGCGCGGCAGGCACTGGGTTGGCCTGATCTTTGGGGTGCGGAATTCGTCACGGGTGTCGGCTGGGTCCTTTAGCCGGTATTGCGTATCCGCCGTCTGGGTGCCGAGATGAGGAAACTCAATCGTCCCTAGGTTGTGGGCCGTTTTACCTTGGCGGACTCCTGCTGTCCATCTCGCGGAGCTGACGTTGATGTACGAGATGAGGAAACTCAATCGTGCTTAGACCGAAGTTTTCCGTGGCGTGGGCTGCTGTGCGGCAGACACTTGGTTCGACCTCGGCCCTGTCGTCATCGCGGGTGGACGCGCGGTGGTTTGCGCATGCGCACACCATACCGCCGGTCACTCCGATTTGGGCTGGGCCTTGGCAGTTCTCTTTGAGGGGTTCTGTTGCGCACGGACACTAGTTGCGCCGTGTGGAACCGTGCCCCACGGACCCCCGCTTGGATGGTCCATGTTGGCCTGAGTGAGGCTTTGGTTTTCGCCCCCTCTCGCTTTTACCCCGAGACATTCTCATTTTTTATCACACGGCCTTAGTCAGTCATTCTTATACATTGAGTAACTCGCCACTGTAATCGCTTTGTGTGCACTCTAACCCCTTCACGGAATGTTACTGGACTTTTGGTGATTGATTAGTAGATTTGGGACTTGGGTTTTTAGAGGTTAAGGACTATGAAGATTTTGTGATTTAGATTAAGGACTGTTGTACCGAATATGAACTGTTGATTTGTTTTAAGGACTGTGAGACGTATTATTTTGGAAAGTTTGTTTATTTAGTATGAATAGAGAGTATATTTTTAGTTAATCGCGTGTTTTATTGGTAACACCTCCACCTCCAACAGCTACCCACTTCATTCTCCACTGGAGTCTACCTAGGCTCGAGCTTCTGGACATTCCGGAGGAGCTCGATAAGTGAGGGTGACGCCCTCAGAAGCAAATAGTCTGGCGCCCGAGTTTACTGATAAAGGAACTGCACGTAAGGGCGTTACAATTCTGGCGCCCTAGCAGGGACTTGAGGTTGTTGGAGGCTGGTGTTGGAATATAATAGAGATTTTTTCTCTATTTTGGACGTTGTTGGATATCCCGAGGAAGTAAGGATGGATGTGGATATGCTACGGAGTGACGAACTTGTATGGGAGTTGCGTGCCCGGAGGTTGGAAGTTGGATCCACTGCGGATGAGGATAGGCTGTTGCTGCGAAGAGCGCTGTCGAGAGGGATTGACATTCCCGAGGATGTGGAGCTGGATACCCCAGTGGAGCTGGCGATCTGCGCTACGAAACTCAGCGAATTGTTGGAAGATGTTCCGGAGGTTGGCGCTGGAAATGCACGAAATGTAAATAGGAGGATGTTCAGCCGTCTGGAGCATGTTGAGCATAGATTGAGGTTGGTGAAGCCAGGCACCATGGAGGAAGGACTGACGAGAGATAGAATGATGGAAGTTTTGGAGGACGCTCGAATAGCGTTAGAGGATGCCCGTAGCATCGCTGGATTGGCCACGGAGGCGACTGAGACGCCGTCTTTAATTGATGCACCGATACCTGGAGATAATATGCCAGTTTTGATACCGATGACCGATAGGACTTACCGAGCTAGAGAAGTTAGAGACCAGAGGCTGTCATTTGACATCGACGGCAGAGACGAGGAATTTCGAACGATTGGGACAAACATGCGACCTTGTGGGATACGAACGACGACTTGTTCCATCAATCGCCGAATTTTTGATTCATTACGGAGCCGGGTGCGCAGAGAGACTGTGCCAACGACGACAGAGATACCAAGACGTGGATTTACTGAATCAACGAGGAGAGCATGAGTACAGAATGCAAACATAGTAGGGGAGACAATAGAGTCAGTGGAGTCTGTGGTTACCCCACTACCGGTGCAGACAAGGAGACAAGAGAGAGAAACACCAATTCCCCCACCACAGGAGGACGAGAGGAGTATGTACCACATCTACCCCACTCGTGCCCCCACAGTCCCATTGTATATGTGGAACGTACATTATGACGGCTCGGGAAGTATCACAGCGTTTCTGGACGAGATCGAACAACTAGCCGAGTCGAGAAACCTGACACACGGAGATTTATTTAAGTCAATTTATGAGATATTGAGGGGTGATGCACGAGGTTGGTATGTACCACGAAAAGCAAACTTAGAGAGCTGGGAAGATTTTAAGACCAAAATCAAAGAAGCTTTCTTGCCACCAAATTACGAAGAGCTGCTTCTCGAAGATATTAAAAAGAGAACGCAAGGCAAAGATGAAAAACTTGTTCTGTACGTGACTCGAATGCAAAACCTATTTCGAAAGCTGGTACATAACTGCGTAACTGAGACCGAGCAAGTCACAATTATCAGACGAGGCTTGTTGCCACATCTTCAGAGAGCACTCGTATTCCAGCATACTGATACAATTGAGGAACTACTGAATAAAGGCAAGGTGTTTGAGTTGGTACATTGGCAGGCACAACAGTATAAACCACCACCAGTACAGAATGCCATAGTAACACCAGAGCCTCATCTCGTGTACCAAAGCCCGCAAACCGGACCGAATGTGTCAGACACGAATAGATCTGAGGTACCGACTAGAACGTCGATGGAGTTACCACACGGGAATAGTGACACGGTCGTTAGATCGAACGTTGTCGCCCAGGAACCACGGCCTAGTCCCAACCGAAGAACTGTGAGATTCAATGAGGACACGATGGTATGTTTTAGATGTGGAGAGACGGGACATATGCGAATAAACTGCCGAAACCCCCCCAAGATTTCCTGTCCACGGTGTGGAAGAGATGGCGTTTCCGCAAGAGAATGTGGTTGTTCGGAAAACTAAGTGAGGATTGCGCGAGGACGAGGCATCCGCAATCCTCTGAAAGACTAGCCTCAAAGTTAAATACCATTCAGAGACATCCGCCAGATAACCGACCTATAATTTATGTCAGTGTGGAAGGGAGAAACTTCCGAGCGTTACTGGACACTGGTGCTACGAAATCATTCCTGGGAAGAACTGTGGCTGATTACTGCGATCGAATGAACATACCATCTTTCACACACCAGGCTACGGCGAAGATAGCTGATGGACAGTCAGTATCAATCCCAAGATGCTATAGACTTCCATTGCAGTTGCACGACGACTGTATCACGGTGGATATGCTGTATATGGAGAGTTTACCGATAGACATAGTGGTTGGGATGGACGTGCTGAGTGAATACGATTTTAGCATTGACCTACGAACTGTGTCCTGCTACTACAGAGGTAGATTACTGAGACCTGTCGGAGAGGAATCACTGTCCTGCTCGAAAGCCGATTACGACCATGAAGAACTGGAACTCCCTGAGGAAGAAAGACGAGAGCTCAACCGCTTTCTGGACAGGGAACTTGAACAATTTGACGATATCCAAGGAACGACGAGCCTGGTCGAACATAAGATTCAGCTCAAACCGGGGACTGAACCCATTAAACAAAGATACCAACCACGTAATCCTGCGACACAAGAGATTATCAATGAAGAAGTCGACCGAATGCTAGAGGAGGGAATAATAGAGCCATCTAACAGTCCATGGAGCTCGCCTGTGGTGATAGTTAAGAAAAAGGATGGACGAGCTAGATTTTGCGTGGATTACCGAAAATTAAACGAAGCCTCTATAAAAGATGCATACCCACTGCCGTACATCTCGCATATCCTCGACAAACTACGGCTAGCAAAGTATATCAGCAGCCTAGATTTACGGCAAGGATATTGGCAGGTACCCCTGAACAAAGAAAGTAAGCCCCTAACAGCTTTTACGGTACCTGGGCGAGGTCTTTTTCAATTCAGAGTAATGGCATTTGGTCTACATTCTGCGCCAGCAACGTTTCAGAGATTACTGGATCGGATCATTGGACCAGAGATGGAACCTTTTGTTTTCGCATACCTGGATGACATAATAGTTTTGGGTGACTCGCTAGAACAACATCTGCAGATCCTGGGCGAGGTTTTTCAAAGGCTTAAAGCAGCTAACTTACAGCTGAATCCAGAGAAGTGTCGGTTTGGGTGCAGAAGCCTGAAATATTTGGGTCATGTCGTGTCCTCGGACGGAATCAAGACCGACCCTGACAAGGTGGCGGCGATACAAGCAATACCAGTACCCCGAAGTGTCCGTGAAATTAGAAGGTTTCTTGGAGTGGCATCTTGGTACCGTCGGTTCATACCGGAGTTTTCCCAGATTGTGTCACCGTTGACTCGCCTACTACGTAAGAAGCAGAAATGGCGTTTTGAGGCAGAGGAACTGAAATCTTTCGAACTACTGAAGAAGAAACTCACGGAGGCCCCAGTTTTGGCGTGTCCTGATTTTGAGCAGCCGTTCGTGCTGCAGACTGATGCTTCGGATCAAGGATTGGGCATAGCGCTGACCCAGAGTGTCGATGAGGTCGAAAGAGTTATAGCCTATGCTAGTAGAACGTTGTCACCGGCTGAACGAAATTACTCGACAACAGAGAAAGAGTGTCTGGCTATCGTATGGGGCGTTGAGAAGATGCGACCCTACCTTGAGGGATACCACTTTACAGTATTGACAGACCATCAGTCGCTCCGATGGCTGAATTCAGTAAAGAGCCCTGCAGGAGGTATTGCCAGATGGATAGTCTATTTGCAACAATTTGATTTCGACATAAAATACCGAAAAGGATCCCTCAATAGAGTGGCCGATGCACTGTCAAGAAGTCCATTACCTGGCCCAACCGAGGGAGAGATTTGCTTGTCTGAGGAGACCAAATGCAAATGGTATACAAGGAAGTTGGCCGAAGTCGAAAATAATCCCGAGGCGTTGCCTGACTATTGCGTGAGCGATGGCAAATTATATCGACATTTCTTCGAATCAAACGACTTGACTGAGCCCGATATGTCCCGACCCTGGAAGCTGTGTGTGCCCGCCAACCAAAGAGAGGCTCTTATGCGGGAAAATCATGATGCTCCAACCGCCGGACATATGGGAATAGCGAAAACTAGTTGCAGGATGGCTAGACTATATTACTGGCCAGGAATGTTTAGGGATATAGCTAAGTTCGTGAGATCGTGTCAGTCCTACCAAAGATATAAAGTTTCGCAGCAACAGACTCCTGGAATGATGCAGCCAAGTATAGGAAAGGACCCCTGGGATAAAGTTTGCGTTGACCTGATCGGTCCATTACCGCGTTCTACCAGAGGGAATACTTTTGTATTTGTGGCTCAGGATAAATTCACCAAGTGGGTGGAATTTCGTGCTCTACGCAAGGCGACAGCACCAGCAGTAACAAGGGCTCTCTTCGAGCAGGTGATTGCAAAGTTCGGTTGTCCTCGCACGGTGATATGCGACAACGGCAAACAGTTTGTTAGTCGAGATTTCCGGAGTTTATTGAGGCAATTGGGAGTTCGAGTACGATTCACACCGGTGTACAGCCCTCAAGCGAATGCGGTCGAGCGGGCGAATCGTACGTTGAAGACGATGATAGCGCAATTTTGTGAAGGCGATCATCGTAAATGGGACGAGAGACTACCCGAGCTGGCTATGGCGACGAATTCGGCGAGACATGAGTCGACGGGATTTACTCCGTCGTTCCTCAACTTCGGCCGTGAAATGAACATACCAAGAGTGGTTGTTGATGGCGATGGTCCTAGAGGGGAGCCAGAAGACTCCGAAGCAGATGAAGAAGATGCTCAGGACACCAGTCGTGAGGAGGTCCGAAGTCACGCGAGTCGGGTAAAACGGCTACGCGAAGTGTTTGAATTGGTACGAGTGCAGTTGGGTCGGGCATTTACCCAGCAAAGCCACTATTATGATCTCCGGCGACGGGAATGGAGATGTAGAGTGGGAGATGAAGTCTGGCGCCGGGAACGACCACTGTCCTCAGCTGCGAACCAGTTTTCGGGCAAACTGGCGCCGAAATTTTCTGGACCATATATTGTGACCAAAGCAGTTTCGCCGGTGGTCTACGACTTGCGAGACGGATCGGGCAAGAAATTAAGGCATATCCATATAAAAGACCTGAAGCCCGCTAACGCTTCCTATGTGTCAGACGCGTCGCCCTCCGAAATGAACGCATAGTGCGCGTCCTTTTCCCACATGACAGTAGTGCGCGTCACCGCCCTCCCAAATGAACGCATAGTGCGCGTACTTTATCCCCACATGACAGTAGTGCGCGATGACAACCCTCCCAAACGAACGCATAGTGCGCGTCCATTTTCCCTCGCATGACAGTAGTGCGCGTCACCGCCCTGCCAAATGAACGCTTAGTGCGCGTCTTTTTCCGACATGACAGAAGTGCGCGTCACCGCCCTCCCAAAGGAACGCAGCGTGCGCATCACAGACGCCGACGAACAGTAGAGAGAATTGCTGATGTAGGCTAAGATTTCCTCTTGTATGTTATCGCTAATTTAGGCTAAGATTTTCTCTCATATTGTTGATTTAGGCTAAGATTTTCTCTTATGTTGTTGATTGAGGATAAGATTTTCTCTTATGTTGTAGATTTAGGCTAAGATTTTTCTCTTATATTGTTGATTTAGGATAGGATTTTCTCTTATATTGTTGCTTTAGGATAAGATTTTCTCTTATATGGTTGATTTGGACTAAGATTTTCTCTTGGGTTTCATTAGGCTAAGGTCCTTTCTTCATCCTTTTTGTGGTCAGGAAGGGAAGAGAAAAAAAAAATTCTTTTTTTTTATGGATGTAAGGCGAGAGTGTAACGAAGTAGTTTTGTTTGCGTGGAAGAAACCCGTTGACCTTGATCGACTCCAGCGAGATCGCGCCGAGCGGTGGGGACACCGACCGATCATTCCCACCTCCATCTGCAGTGCGCACGACTTATGTTGCTGGAGGACCGAGAATGGTATTTATAGGCGAGTCGAGCACTGGAACGGCAGTTCCTCGCACGGCGCGGAACTCAAAATAAATCAAGGCCTCTACCGTATAGTGGAAGGTCCAGCCAGTGTTGTGAGTGCTGGTAGTGAGTTCAGTGGTAGGCAGACATACCAAGGTAGGAAAGGGGTATAGAGAGGGGACCGGAGGACCACTTGTAGAGGACGAGATTCCAGGAGGTGAGTGTGAGGTTCGATCGTTGAGACCGAACGACGGCTGCAGGAGGGCGTCTAGGGCGTCACGTCCTTTACGAGTCCTTTAGCCGGTATTGCGTTTCCGCCGTCTGGGTGCCGAGATGAGGAAACTCAATCGTCCCTAGATTGTGGGCCGTTTTATCTTGGCGGACTCCTGCTGTCCATCTCTCGGGGCTGACGTTGATGTACGAGATGAGGAAACTCAATCGTGCTTAGACCGAAGCTTTCCGTGACGTGGGCTGCTGCGCGGTGAGGGTCGTGGTGTGCCCCCCCCCCTGTTGTCGTTTGTCGAACCGACCCCTGGAAGGCACGGGTTGGTCACGGGTGTCGGCTGGGTTTTTTAGCCGGTATTGCGGATCCAGAATCTGGGCGAGATGAGGAAACTCAATCGTCCCTAGGTTGTGGGCCGTTTTACCTCGGCGGACTCCTGCTGTCCATCTCTCGGGGCTGACGTTGATGTGCGAGATGAGGAAACTCAATCGTGCTTAAACCGAAGCTTTCCGTGACGTGGGCTGTTGCGCGGCAGGCACTGGGTTGGCCCGATCTTTGGGGGTGCGGAATTCGTCACGGGTGTCGGCTGGGTCCTTTAGCCGGTATTGCGTATCCGCCGTCTGGGTGCCGAGATGAGGAAACTCAATCGTCCCTAGGTTGTGGGCCGTTTTACCTTGGCGGACTCCTGCTGTCCATCTCGCGGAGCTGACGTTGATGTACGAGATGAGGAAACTCAATCGTGCTTAGACCGAAGTTTTCCGTGGCGTGGGCTGCTGTGCGGCAGACACTTGGTTCGACCTCGGCCCTGTCGTCATCGCGGGTGGACGCGCGGTGGTTTGCGCATGCGCACACCATACCGCCGGTCACTCCGATTTGGGCTGGGCCTTGGCAGTTCTCTTTGAGGGGTTCTGTTGCGCACGGACACTAGTTGCGCCGTGTGGAACCGTGCCCCACGGACCCCCCCGCTTGGATGGTCCATGTTGGCCTGAGTGAGGCTTTGGTTTCGCCCCCTCTCGCTTTTACCCCGAGACATTCTCATTTTTTATCACACGGCCTTAGTCATTCTTATACATTGAGTAACTCGCCACTGTAATCGCTTTGTGTGCACTCTAACCCCTTCACGGAATGTTACTGGACTTTTGGTGATTGATTAGTAGATTTGGGACTTGGGTTTTTAGAGGTTAAGGACTATGAAGATTTTGTGATTTAGATTAAGGACTGTTGTACCGAATATGAACTGTTGATTTGTTTTAAGGACTGTGAGACGTATTATTTTGGAAAGTTTGTTTATTTAGTATGAATAGAGAGTATATTTTTAGTTAATCGCGTGTTTTATTGGTGACACCTCCACCTCCAACAGCTACCCACTTCATTCTCCACTGGAGTCTACCTAGGCTCGAGCTTCTGGACATTCCGGAGGAGCTCGATAAGTGAGGGTGACGCCCTCAGAAGCAAATAGTCTGGCGCCCGAGTTTACTGATAAAGGAACTGCACGTAAGGGCGTTACAATTTAAGCAAGAGGAAAGAGAAATGACATACGTCCCGATGATTTTCTTTGAACGATGGCCATCACAGACACATCAGTGTCAGTTTGCGTAATATTGATCAAAATTTTTCATAACGTGAAATCATAGAGATAGATTTCAATCTCGGTGGCTGAAATCATATACGTCGTCAAAATTTGAAAAGCACTGACGTAAGTTTTTAGAAAAAGGGAGTTCGAAAGCTTCGAACAAAACTTGGCAAAAATTATGAGTAGTTACTTTTAATTTGAGACATAGGTTTGTTCATTCATTAGGCGGTCATATTCGCATCACATTGTCCCATGGTACGGAAAAAGACTATTGTTCCCCTGATCAGAGTGCTTATAGATTTGTTATGGTTTGAATATTTACTCGCGAGTAGCTCAACAAGAGCGCCAAAGCAATCTGACTTCACGTCAGTGCTTTCTAAATTTTTATCATAACATTTTAAGCTTGACATAATTTGTTACTGTTCGGTCTTTAATCTGTGCAAACATATGATAATAGTATATTCTGAAACTAGTTGCAGAATTGGCTTCTATTCCAACACGAATGTCGAATTGAATGTTGAAATTGCCTTCTTAAACATGTTTTAAACGATGTATTCACCCAATCAGACAAATTTTGTGAAAAAACAATCAATGAGAAATTCGTATTGTACATCTTAGTGACTTTTGTATTTAATCTTGACGGAATTTGAATTTGCCTCGAACCACTTGAAAATCGGTAGTTTCGAATCATCATCTAATATTGATATTTGACGTGTGAATAAATTTGATAGGAATTCAAATGCTGAGAATCATAAAACGTAATATGTTACAAGAAACAATGCTGTAATGAGCTCATTACAGTACTGTTTTCAGTTCTGTAATGAACTTATTACGACACTGAAATAGAACAATAGTATATTATATACCGCGGGACTGAAGTAGTACATTTAAGGAAAAGTTTATGGCCTGACCGCAGGGAGGCCCATAATTTACCTGAAGGATTAAATGTACTTCAGTCGCAAGGTATATACGATACTTTTCGTACTTCGGGTATGATTTTATTAATTATTTCAATAATTACAATCAGTTTTTTCTCTCTTCAACTCATTTAATAAACTGTCTTTAAAATAAGTTACCATAGTAACATTGCGTTGTGACTATTATAATTCAGAAACATTGTCATTACTAGTGTCATTGTAAAGAAACATTGTTATTGATAATTATTGGTATCATGAGTGAAGAAGGTGTATCTGATATTGATAAAAGAGCAGCCGAAGTAGGTGAAAAATTGTTACCACCGAAATCTAGAAAACTATACGAGCAGCAGTACGATGCTTTTAAAAAGTGGTGCCGCTTAAAAAATGTGAGACAACCTACCGAAAATGCGCTGTTAGTCTACTTCAATGATAAATCAAAAGCGGTTTGTGCCTCAACTCTCTGGGCACATTACTCAATCCTGAAATCGGTTATTAACATTAGAGAAGATATTGATATAAGTAAATTTCCGAAATTATTAGCTTTTTTGAAGAGAAGAAATGAGGGATTTAAGCCAAAGAAGTCAAGAATTCTCACGTCTGAGCAGGTAGATCAGTTCTTACGAGAGGCTCCGGATGATAAATATTCAATGCTTAAGGTAAATTTGAAAATGTTTTTATATTCAGAAATTTTAAAAAATCAATTTTTTTGTAGGTTGCACTTATTTTGGGCGTTGCGGGAGCTTGTCGTGGAAAAGAGTTGGTTGATTTAGAAATCGACGATGTGAGAGATTTGGGCGATTCCTTCATAATTGCGATTAGAAACACCAAAAATAAAATTGACCGAAATTTTGTGATCAAAAATTCAGAAAACAGTGCCATCAGTTTTGTGGCGATATTTCGAAAATATGTGTCATTGCGAAAGACAGGGACACCTTATTCAAATTTTTTTTTTCAATACATCAACAAAGAATGTACTAGGCTAGTAGTAGGAAAAACCATGTTTGGTACATTTCCACGGCAAATAGCAGCTTTCTTGAAATTAGAAAATGCGACGTCTTATACGGGACATTGTTTTAGACGCACATCTGCGTCTTTGTTAGCTGATTCGGGTGCAACAATAGACGTGCTGAAGAGACATGGAGGATGGAAATCCTCCAACGTGGCTGAGGGATATATTGAATCGTCTATTAAAAATAAACAAAAAATTTCAGATAAAATATTTGGTCAAGTCGCCGATTCGTCCACTATAGTTATGCCACAGTCCTCATTCTCGCTTCCTGTTTCCGCAGGATCTTCGAAACAAACACCAGTTCAATATGATAAGGACCTATCTGTTACTCGTCAGTTACCTGCTGCATTAACCCAGGAAAGACTGGTCAATATGACGAACTGTCACAATATCAATTTGAATATTAACGTTAATTACCATTCTAATTAATTGTATTTTTCAATAAAATATCCCTTAAATTCATTTGTTTGTGATTTAATCGTTCCGGGAGTTTCGTCAATATTTAATCCTGGAGGGATTAAATGTGACACTTTAGTACCTGTCACAAGGGAGTGAAGTTGTCACTTTAGGCCCGGAAGTACGAAAATAAATTAATTCATAAAACTCTATTTATCATTTTTGATGAGACATCTATATGTAAATCAAATATGTAATTGCTTTCGAGAGTTAAAAAAATTGAGTACGTGATGTTAGGAGATCTTGCGCGCTCGTTCTCTTATATGAAATGATCCTCATACTAATTTGGTTGATTAGGTTAGATACGGGGTAGCGATGGCACAGAGTTCTTGAAAAAGAAGGTGATAATTTCACTAATGAAGTGAACCTTCAAAAGTCCCTTCGTCTAAGCAAAAGTTGACTTATTAATGGCTCTAATTTGTTCTCAAATCACGGCTCTCTATGTGGAAGTTATCATGAACCTGTCGTCAAATTTAAATCGCGAAATTGTCACTTTTAATACTCTAATTCGTTCCCTTTCAGGTGTAAGCGAATGCCGTATGTACAGATCTTGTTTTCAATGGGTCGCCACCACAACTAATGAATTTGATCGCCATCCAAATGTACAGTTTTTGAGAAATCGAGAAATTGTCACTTTCAGTACTCCCCTTCGAACCCCTTCAGATGTAAGTGAATGCCGTATGTACAGATCCTAATTTCCATGGGTCTCCAATACAACTAATGAATTTGATCGCCATCCAAATATACAGTTTTTGAGAAATTGCGAAATTGTCAATTTTAGTAGATACTCTCATTCGAACCCCTTCAGGTGTAAGCGAATACCGTATGTACAGATCCTGTTTTCAATGGGTCTCCAACTCTACTAATGAATTTGATCGCCTTCCAAATGTACAGTTTTTGAGAAATCGGGAAATTGTCACTTTTGGTACTACCCAGTCATTTACGTACAATACTCAAGTAAAAATGTAGTTTTGTAATAAAATACTAATATGTATAACTGCGCCAATATTTTTTAAAACTAATGTGTCTTATTATCACATGTGTTAATGTGTAACAAATTACCAGCATCATATCGGAACTATTAATCGCAATTTTTCATTTTCCCTGGGATCACAATGGAGACTTCAAAATTAAATAT
>JARTUT010001029.1:0-46304 GCA_030674115.1 Micraspis discolor | reverse complement strand
CTGGGGCTGAAATATCATAGTTTCAATAAGAAAACACCGCGCGTCTACAGACACTTGTTCACTTAACTGCGAAGTTCCCAAAACATTTCCAAAATTTTTTTATTCAATACTTCATATCTCATAACATATTCGTCAGAATTCAACAAAATTTATGCATGTATTATCGTTGATATCTTACATATTGTCGAATTTTATTCAAAAGGCCTTTTTCAAGATGATATAGGGGATTCATCATATGCTTTAAGCAGGGAATCACAGAAGTTAAGCTTTGAAAAAATCAAAGTACCTACTACGGCTCTGCTTTTTGGAGATAATTCATCCTCCTTAGGTCCTATAGAGTATAGAGGTTCCAGAGGATTTTATTCCGAAAAATCATCATGATTGTGAAATTTAAACATGAATCTATATATCTATATATTTCAATGAACAAAAGCTCACTGAAAGAGAGATAATTAAAATGGTTTTCGACGGAATAGATAAACATACTTGTGGTAGGTTTTAAGAGAAGAGAATTTGAGAATCGAATAAAACTAAGAAAATATTGTGAGTGGTTATTTTTAATTCAAGATATATGTTTATTCATCATGACGAATACATCAGTGTTAAACTGTTCCAGAATACCTACGGAAAAAACTTCAGAACAAGAGCATAAAAACTCCTGACCTCATGTCATTTGTTTTCATATACATATAAATCACTTGAAAACGGTTGGGCTACTACCCAAGCAGTGCCTATTACTGAAATCCTGATTAGATGGGATTTATTGTGATTCCATAATATAATATACTATTCGAATAAATAAAGTAGTAGTTTCCGGTATAACAGTAAACTGTAGAAGTCGGAAAATATTTCAGATATAAAAGCGATACCTCAAACCTCAACTCATAAATTTTGCGCTTAAAACATCTATTGTTTTTTCACACCAACGTCCAATAGGGCCGAACTAAAAGCGATGATGCATAATGGCGAATGCGCAAGGTTCGACATTCCATAATTGAATCCGCTCATTCAAACCTTGCGCATTCGTCATTTTGTTTCTAAAACTTTTCTAAGTATTTGGTATTGTCTTACTCTTCGCCTTGCTAATTTCATGATTACCTTCACCTATATACAAAATACTCTTTATAAAAACTCCGTATTAAAGGTTCATATAGAAGGCATTTCTTTAAAAATCAGCACTTCGTTCGGATCTTTTGAGAGGGATAAGGTGAAAACGTTAAATTCTTTTCAGCATTGCCTATATACGGAATCTGATTCAAGTCACGAGCAGAGTGAAAATCTCAGGCGACACATGGTCGGGCAGTTCTGACCCAGTTGTGAGTAGTCGGAGCTGGGGAAAAGTCGCAAATAATAGATAAGGAGACGATGGAATTCCGAGGGCACTGAACAGGAAACCAGAAGTTCACAAGCTCGTTCCAACATGATTCAATTTGTCAAGCGGTTTAATAGTGACATAAACTTTTTTTGATTCGTTAGATGTGAAATGCTCTTTTAAACATGTTTCTTTTCATTTGTGGAGGCTATTTCGTCAATGGTTCAAGGATTATGACAATTTATGCCTACTGTTATTTTCTATTTACAGTTTACTTATAATCACAAGCGAATGAAAAGTTTTTAGTACAATTTAAAGGTTGACACTGAGTTCTCGCGTCAGTTTCTGTTTCGAGTTTTCCAAAAGTGGCGTCTTCATTAATCTTTTGATAACTCCGCCTTCATCGAAGGCTACTCGATATCCTCTAGTCTACCAGTCAACATACTCTGATCTGCTGGTCCTTCCGAATCATCGCTCCTTCAACAAGTTCCTACTCGTAACGATTTCGAATACAGAACTTGTTTGGTGCGCTTGTTCCGGGAGAACAGCGAGAGAACTTCTTGATGAATAATCCAGGCTAAAAAATTTCCACGTATTGAGGCGATTATATAATAATCACACAATTCCAGAGAACAGGAAAATACAAGCGAGCAAAAGCTCCTGAGCTCAGGTCAGTGGTTTCTCACAGTTATTTAGTTCTTCTGGATACTAGGGGTGATTTCTGCCGGACATAAGAATTGTTTTTTTAAACCTGTCCCTTCTATGAGTGTTGTATATATCAATGTTATAACAAAATGCGAACAAAATCCACCTGATTAGCCCGCTCACAGAATGATCTTTGTATTATCCCATCACAAGAACATATAATTAAGCAGTCACATAAATCCCATATTCGACCATTGCGTTAATTTCTACCATAGGTTCTCGAGATCAAAAGAAACACTTTTTATTCTTACTTTTTTTCCATATTCAACTGCGTTAAGAAGTTATAAGCATTTCAAGGAGAACTTACTTGCAGTATTGTACACGAGAAGTGTACAGAGAGAATGAATTTGAATAATTAAGAGAGGTCGTACAGGTAGCTAAGTTTGGGGATTTCCAAAATTCCGTCCAACAGAAGGCACTCTTGGAAGTAACGGCCGCTACCCCAAATTCCAAGAACGGTCCTTTGTTGCGAGAATATCGCAACAAGGACATTATTTTCTCACTAGGAAATGATTCTCTCATTAATGTTCCATCAGATGATTATATCGATTTAATTCCTTTCAACTTCAAATATCTCAAAAATGGTGCAATTTAGGAAAAGAGATAATGAATGCTTTCATCTGCAAAAAGACTAATGATTCTAAGAAGAAGAAGATTCGGACCTTTTGTTCAAGTGATATTTGTTTTTCATGCAATTTGACCAATCTACAGTAGTAGTGAGAAACCAACAAGAAATGAAATAAATATTAAAATATGCATGACTGTTATCAAAACCTTCTACAAGACATCATTGATATTGTCGATTAAATATTATAGTAGAAAATGCAATATTTTATGAAATTCCAACATCCTATATATAGAGTAATCGACGTCAAGAATCTAAGGTTAAAATTAATGCAATAGTCAGAGACTCGCCCTGTATATATACCGTAATTAGCTGAGAATCATAAAGGCGACTCATCCTCCACATTGATTCTGGAGATGCAAAAGCTGAGGCAGCAGAACTGCTATTTCATCGGCCGTCAACATATATCATTTTCCTTCGCCACATCTCATTTAACCAAGTCGTTATCGTCTCTTGTCACCTGTCAACCGTCCATACGCCATTTCTACCGGGTCATTCGTCCTGACCCAGCGGCGTCTCATAACTCAAGACTTGATGATTAATCCCAAAACGCTACCGGATTTTCCCAAAAGGTTATGAGCTATGCAGATAAATCGGTACGGTCTGGAGACTTGACCCGGCTTCAATATTAATTGAGCTTGTTAATTAAGCTTGTTCGTATGACCGGAGGCCGGTGACGCGACGGATATGTTCGGTTACTTGATAAATTATGGAAATCATGGTGCAGGAATCTATTTATCCGTTGCCAAGTAAACACGGTGGTGAAGAAATAAAGTGTTTATTATAATACGTGTGATTTCAGATATATTACAAATCTAACTCGATCCTCTTCTTTCAAGCAGAAGAAAAATTGGGTAGTACCTAAACATTGCTAAGGTTATGTTCAAAGGGTGGGAAATATCCAATTTCGATTTAGGTAGTTGGTTTGAAAGATTCAATTGCCAACAGTTTCGCTTTATTTAAAAGCATCTTCAGGGATCTAGAACAATGAAAAGGGGTACAATGAGACCAGACAAGTAAAACCAATGTATTTCATTATACAGAGTGCGGCAAAAGTCAATTCACACTGTCTGGTATTCACTCATGCACACCTCATATGATGAGGAGTAGAAAAAAAAAACAAATTTGTATATCTTGATCATAAACTCAAAGTGATAATTCAAATTTATGGGCAGTACTTCAAGAGATCTTAACAAGGGTTCATCATATCAATTTCTTAAATTATCTAAAGTAGTTTGAAATTTATTTCAGCAAAATGGATTTCCAGTGACCTCGTTTAGAAGTCTGAATCTCAGTAGGAAGGGCTGTTGAGAGAAAAATTGTGTTAAATCGTCACCTTGTTCATTTATATTTTATGTGTATCCGAGAGATTTTACACATTTTCCCTGGCACCCTGTATAAATGAGTGTTGCTAATGGGTATCGAATAGCATCAATATCTGAGAGAAAAAAAACCAGCTTCAATCAAAACCTCCGGTTAAAGAGTTAATGGAATTTTCATGTAACATGTTATATCCGAAATTTTCAACTGGATATCCCCTCAGTTGCACTAATTGACGGGGAAATATAAAAGCGAATTATACAATACATCAATAGCATCAACCATAAAGCTTCTGCAAAATATCCAGAATAATCTGGCTAACAATTACGTTCTCCTGCTCGGGCTCGATCAAAAAGAAAATGGCGAAAAGGCTGTTCCGCTTGAACGTCTACATCATGAATTATTCCATGACAACGGAAAAAAAGAAAAACGTAGACATCACAAACAAAACAATTGGTACTGTCGGAACGAGTCTTTCGGCTCAGTGGATAAATAGAACGATTTTCAATCAACAAGTCTATTCTTGAATGTAAAAAATTCGAAAATGATCTAAAATGACAATCGTAGTGAAAGTGTTTTCTAGAATTAATAAAGGTACCATTGATACTTCAATCGAAAAGTGTAAGACTATAATTGGCGTTTTTTGATTATTTATTTATACTTTCAAGAATTGTTCAATTAAATATTATAAAATATGGGAAGAATTCCATTTTAAGCCTATTTGCTGGAACGAAATAATACTCCATGCTTATATTTGAGGTAAGTTTTCAGAATATCAACTAATTTCGAAGTGGCACGTGCAGTTGTTCTGTTGCGGCATGTCACACCGTAAGTTGTAACCAAGAATTGTTTAAATTACCGTCAATCGAATTTGAATACCTGAAAAGAGGAGTGTTACACACAAATGTCGAAACATTGTCATTTTTAAATTATATTTCAAATTTAATTATTTAAGGTCCTCAATGATATACCATGATTTCAACTTTTTACAGCTTTGCCGTTTCCAAGAGTTTGTTGAGGCTCTATCATGCAACTATCTCTTAACACTTGGTCAGCACGTGTCAGATCATTGATGTAACAATTGATATCCATAAATGCACTTGTTTTTAAAATCCTTCAAAGAGGAATGTAAACTTGAAAATAAAACATTCAAGGAATAAATTCGATGCAATACAGATTGTAATATAATTATTTGGGCAACAACCATTATATCTTATTGTTCTTATCAACGTTCACCACTTGAAGTTTGTACAAGTACTTAATTGACACCCTTCAACCCCATAATATAGGGTGTCTATAAAAGAACTCCGGGGTTTATGAAATGAATATTTTCAAACTATAAAACATAGCAAAATTTGATCAATTCCTTTGAAACAAGCAGCTCAAAGAGTTTTACTCATACCAATCGGGAATGTTTCTCTCAACAGTTGGTAGCGCTGCGGAGCGTTGATCTTGAAATGACGTAGCGGCTGAGGCTGGCAGTCAGTATCGTCTGGACTGCCGAGCTATGGCGACGGACTTGTTGAGTAAATAACTGTTATGAGCATCACCTACACGAGATAAAAGAATCATAATTCTTTATACTGGCACTTAAAATGTTTGGGCGAGCCACTTGTTATTATCATCATTATTGCAAATCTCTTCTGAACGTCGCATCTGTCAAAACCTATGTCATTTTTTTCATAATCAACCAATCTCAAAGTTGAATTACCATCCGAAATGTCGAAAAATTTCCCTACTCAAAAAAAAGAAATGACGAAAACCATCCGATTCGCAGCTTAATGACCTCATATATTTCAATTCAGGCGAGGTTGCAGTCTTTTTCACCAGATATAAATCAGTCGGTTCATTTCGGAGTCGGATGGCTTATTCTTTCAGGCTCTTTTTCCTTCCGAACCCATTCTGACTCAGTACTCTGCAGTTTTTTCGGTTAATTCGCGGAGTTGGTTCCGTATAACGATTCAAAAGGTATTTGATGTGAAACAGCCCGAAAATTATTGACGGAGGGATATTAACCGGATATGAGAAGAGAATATTTTTCGTTGTCGACTTCATCGTTTGAGTTGGGTTTTCATGGTTTTTTGTCATATCCTGCTTTTGAAAATATTCACAAACTAATAATAAAGATAGCATCTACTGGGAGATAGCCAGAGAACTATTTGAAAGGTCATAGACGGCATTCCTCTTCACCCTTGAATTCAGTGAAATAAATAGTTATTTCTAAAACCAGTTCTGAAAAGCAATTTTGACGTAATGAGCGAAACGTAGCGCACTTCCTAACATGAAAACATGAAAAAGATTTAAAATTACTTTTAATAGTTGGGAAGGGCACAATTATGGATTATTAAGAAGAATTCTCCATTGAATAAATCCATATTAATGAAAGGAAACGTGACCAACACTGAGGTATCCTTTGCGACCACCCCTGTAATGTACGCTGTAATGAAAATGCAGAAAGAGGAACAAACAGATGTAACCGAATAAGAACGAAACGTTCATTTCTGTTTAGTTTCCTTATGAACTCCTTTGAAAATGGTCGCAAGACCGAAACACGTGTCTGTAATCAGAATATATTCATCGTGTTTTATTTATAATAAATTTCTATTTGATTTTTGATGGAAGAGATGTACCTTCTTTTCATTCTTCTCGATGGAATAGAGGCTACAATCCTGATCTCTGCCTGGTGTTTTGCGACAATACTTACAAACCGCTTCCTATAAAACGCAAAATTCAAGAAGTTTCTTCTCATAGCCAACTATTCTGGTGACATCAAGAAGTTTAATTAAATATTCTGAATATTTAAGAATACCTCCTTGAAATTTCAAAAAGCAAATTGGATTGAATTTGGTAAGAAGGTACAGAAGGACAGTGATAGAAGGTGGATTAAACCCACTCACGATAACTATCACAGATTCTTAGGTGTTGTGAAAGAAACCGATAATTTGTATAAGGACTATCTAAAATCTTCACCCGTTGATAAATGTGAAAGGGATAGGATAGGATAGTGTTGCATCAAAAATGAATTTCACACATTGTGAGTAGGAGTTCATGGGATATATTGAGAAAATTAGGTGAAGCTTCTCCCCTTGCCTCATCATCATCAAAAAATGGATCCAAGATTAATCGCTCGCCGCTTAGTTGATGCATCTGAATCAGTTAATATATCCCAATCCGAATTGAAGAGAAAATTACACATATTCAGGAGATCAGCTCCTACTCCTACATGTCTCACATTCATTCAATATAGGTGAATTGAGGGCTACAATCACGTCTACCAAATTTCGAAAAGCAGCAAGAATTTGTCCTGAGTCCATCAAACATTTAGGAAAGAAGGCCTTGTCTTGGTTTTTGTACTTCTATTACAATATTCTGAATTCAGGAAACATTCCATCCGAATTTCGTAAGGCTAAAGTATTTTGAAACGAGGAAAAAATCCTTGTGATTCTAATAGTTATCGAGCAATCAGTTTATTGAGTGTTCCTTTCAAGATATTAGAAAGGTTGATTCTATTTAGAATTGAATCTTCTATGGAAAATTTCCAGGAAGGCTTTAGGAAAAATAGAAATTGTTCTAATCAGATCCTCAGCCTTACAACTTTCATAGGGCTTCAATAATAGATTGAAACAGGAGCTGCTTTCGTTTACTTATCTTCGGCATATGACACTGTGGTGGAAAGATGGATTAATTTCCGAATTCTTTACCCATCTGAAGTGTGGGAAAATGGTACGATTACTAGGAAATATGTGATCTGATAGAAAATGTCATGTTTTTATTGACAATAAGATTAGCAATTTCAAAACATTGAAAAACGGTCTTCCTCAAGGATCAGTTCCATCTCCTTCACTTTTCAATTTATACCTCAGTAATTTACCCAAGACATCATCTCAGAAATTTGTTTATGCTGACGATATTGCTATTGCTTACTAACATTCGGATTTCCATACTCTGGAAAACATACTATCTTCTGATTTAGAAATTTTAAAGAATTATTTTATTGAGTGGCCATTATATCCCAACCCCAAATAAACGGAGGTATCTAGTTTCCATCTCAATAATCATGAAAAATATAGGAAATTTGCTGCAACTTTCAATGATTCTCCTATCAAACCTAATTTCTATCCAAAATACTAAGGAGTTAAATTAGATTCATCTCTCAATCACAAGTCTCATTTAGATGATCTTACCTAAAACTGAAAACTAGAAATAACATTCTTCAGAAATTAGCTGGATCATCTAGGGATGCTGATGCTTCCACTCTCCTCACACCATCTCTAGCCTTAGTCATTTCTGCAGCTGAGTATTGTTGCTCTGTTTGGTTGAATAGTGCATTTACGCATAGGATCGATGCACAATTGAATACTTCCATGAGAGTAATTACCTGCGCCATAAGATCTACACCGGTTCATTGGTTACCAGTTTTGTCTAACATTGTCCCCATATTCGCAGACAGACTGCAGCTCTGAATTCTTGGAGCAAATATCATTCTTTTTAATTTATTTCCAATTATTTCATACATTCTACAAAATGAAATTCCAAGACGAAAGTCACGTAAACCACGTATAATACATTCTTTAATATGAACATAAGCGATAATGAATTATGGAAGATTGAGTAAAACTCTTATGAAATGTTCAATAAAAATCTCATTTCGGATCGTTCCGAAGAAAATCCGGGTTTTGATATTTCAAGAATAATTTGGACAGTTCTTAATCGTTTGAGAACAGGTCATGGTCGTACCAATAGCATGCTATTCAGATGGAACTCAGTTCCAAGCGCAAGTTGTGAATGTGGATTTGCAGAAGAAGCAATACCTCATCTCATCCATTACTGTCCCATATATATTATATTATGTTATATTATATATATTATTGTACCATATATAAATTTCAAGACGGTTTTAAGGCAATTCACGATGTTTCAGATTCTATCTTGGAATGGGTTATCAATTTTAAACAAATTTAATATGTATACTCTGTATTCAGTTCTTTTTTCTGCTTTTATCTTTTTATTTTCAGATTCGATATGTGCAACCTGAAGAAACCTCTGTGATTATCACTTGAAGACTACTCTTGAAGAAAGAAGTCCTTCAAATATATTAAAGCTTGTTTTTGTACACACAAAATACATGGGGGGAGCCAGGGTTTTTTTTCTGGGTGTTTTTCCCTAGGCTTTTATGTCATACACCGAATCGTAAGTTCAAAAGGTTTTTTCAAGACCACATTCTGAAAGTTACCAGCCTAAAAAGTCAAAAATTTTAAATCAGGAAAACATTGCGCATTTTGGGAAAGATACTTTAGAAGAGCAATATTTAATGAATAAGGTTGTATTGGTCGTTGGATTTGACAAAAAGGTGAACTAACTTTCCTTCTCGTAGAAAATGTAGTGTTTGAGGAGGAATTCCTTAAAGTATCCATTTCCAACACCAACACGAAAGTACATTGTGAATTTGAGTTTTTCAGAAACGACATTCTTAAGTTTCATGATCCTATGAAGCCGTCGGCAGGCGGACCTCACATTAACGATATTTTTGTAGATGAATTGGTGTTTCATGAAGCCTATTTGGATTTTAATGCTTCTGGCCCCATTGGGCCAAAAATTTGCTTTGTCTCTTAAGATGATTTTGCGACTGAATTGATCATCTTGTCGCTTCTCTTCCAGATCCCAATCGGAAAACGTTCTTTGCTTCCAATGATCAATCGTCTCCAAATGTTGAGTCAGCTCGATCTTTTATGGGTGTCAATCCAGATTCTTGCGCAAAATTTTCCATAATGCACTCGAGAACGCTATGAATTCACTGAGTTGGATAATTAGGGTGAAACTTGTGATTGCCAGCTACTACGTCAAAGATTTCGACCAAAATCGGAGTTGAACTGTTGAACTCGTTGGTTGATTTTTCCTAACCGATGAGTCACTCAAGATTCATCGTTAGAATGGAGATCTGTTTGCGTTCGCAAGGTTGATCAATAGATAAGCCGAATATACAGCTCCGTGGTAATTATGTTTCTATGGTTATAAGGAGTAAAATAAGATGAAATATTCTCTGTTTACTGTATATATGAGCCCAATGACATATGCAGTGATTTCTGGCGTCGACTCTACTCAGATTTCATTCAACGATTAGATTCACGTTCACTCAGGGATGTTCAAACTACTTCAAAGTACCTGAACAGGACGCACAAATGTCTGTACACGGTTTACACGAAAATATCCCTCGCTGACACCTTCCACGCGAAAACTCCCCAACTCCATCTCCTACAACTACCCTTCTAATAGAAAACGTTCATCATCCGCGCTAGTAAGCCCCTCTACGACCCTATTCAAGGCGACGATCAAACGGGTTTGACAATCTTTCGCGCCACTGGTTCGTAAAACTAGGCAAGGCTGCGTTCTCATTCTACGAGCGGGTTCCCGCCGAAGCCTTCTACTGCGGCCGTCGCGCTTCGATGACCTTCAAATCGGGCGCGATTTAATTTGCGCGCATCAGACGCATCGTCGGCCTTGTGCCGCTCGATGGTCCGTGCACGTGATTCTAAGAATTGCGAATCGAAGGGAGGTGGAGCGTTATAATTCGTTTATGGGCGATTTAACCTGATGGTGGCTGTGAAGATTGACCGATCGGGGTTGGTTTCTGTGTTCTGTGGTTTAGATGTCATCGCACTCGATTCAATTTGTCAGGATATTGCTGGGGTCTGCGTCTGCCGACTATTGTTAAACGAGATTCAATCATGTTTCTCATTCTCGATTGATTCATGCACAACGCATGGAGGCGCTAGTGTCGCGTGAATCGAGTTGGAATCAGAGAAAGGACGATGTTTCGAAAACTCCCTTTTAAAACGATATTTTAAAGGGACTTATGCTAAATAAACGCTACCAAAGTAGAGTATACATACGAACGAAATAATGATAACTCCTACACTAATATTTTTGACCGTATTCTATGCTAGTGCCGCAACGGTCCATTGGAACAAGCAGCTGGCGAGAAATTCAAATCCACTGAGACATTATGACGCTGAATTAGAATCAGTGACATAATGACAGAGTGCTGAGTTGACCACAGATATATGAAAATAATCTATATATGATAAGGCAAAAATGCGTTTCAAAGTACATGAAAACACTCAAAATTTCCGTTTAGAACAGGGAGAACGACAAGGAGACGTGATATCACCAAATTACTACGCTCCTGGAATATATGTTCAAAATAATAGATTTTTAATTTTGATTAAAATAAACTTAAATGATAATGAATCAAACTACCTACGTCTTGCTGACTACATCGATATAAACCCCCACAGATGATCAAGAGACTGCAGAGTTTATCTGGAATATTGAGGCTCAATATAAACGCCGATAAACGTCTAAATAATCACTCAAATGAACAAGAGTCTGTGGAAAGCTTAAGAATGTCTTCAAATCAGATATTTCAACATGCTTAAAGAGACAGGCTTCAGAGCCATGTGTATTGACGGTGCTCACTTGCAGAGCCTGAACTCTCTCACTCATAAAGCAGTCGGCTTATGAAAAATTCAGAAAAGCATCTTGACCGAGATATTTGGATAATTAACTTATTCCGAAAACATGGAAACTCTAGTTCATCTCCTCCGGAAGATAGATCCTCAAGTTCGAACCGGTATTCTCCAACAGAAAGTCGAACTCAATCAATTGAAACCACTTACAGACAAGTGATCTACTAGAACAACACAATGGAAAGATCGATGCTGAGCATTTTTCCCGAATACGCAAAAGGATAAAACATCAAATATGGCGGGCCACGTGGCTAGGTTGATAGATAGACTCTGGATAAGGAAGATTCTGGAATAAAGAGGTAGACAGGAAGCGCATCGATGTAGGCGACGCCCTCGAGATTCTTGATCAAAAACACATAATAACAAGTCCTATTAACAATAACTGTATTATAGACACCACCAAGAGTATGAATTTATGACAATCCAAATTGAATATTCACAATAGATTACAGGGAAGTTATCAATGAATGTGTGTCTGCTATTCTCTTCGAGAAATTATATCCATAGTCAATATCCGGATAATTCTTCAAAATTATTACGAATCTGGATAATTCTCGAATCATCCATGCGGCAGCCTCCCATCCAGTGTTTTTTATATAACAGTTAAGGTCAAATTATTTGTGATACAAACGGCGACGTCATTCGAGATTAATTTATGACTCGTCAATTATTTGACACAATACAGGCTGTCGCATAGCCAGGATAGGAAAAACGAAAAGCCCAATATGTATATATGTACTCTTTGACTCAATCTATAGAATGTTCGTGTTGGGAGTAACGTTATTCAAAGCACTATACATCACCGATAGTCAAGAAGGATAAGGGAGCTGAATTTCTTCCTGATTCGTATTTCTATATCTGAAACTGTCAGAAAACTGTAATTTCTCGCTTCCACAATCAACGAGCCATAACCCCAATCCCAGCCGTCTACGTAATCAGCTAGACACGCTAATCTCATACCGTAATTGATTGCGCATAATTCGATAAGGTGTTTCAGAATTCCAACGGATCTGAACCCTTCACCGGAATAATATTGCCTAGATGTTGTCACAATCAATGGAGATTCAGATTGGGCTCAGCTAATGGGAAGATAACCAGATAGGGTGCAACTTAATAGAATCACGTTGATAATGATATCCGGACGTACCGTGCGCATCCAGAATTGGAATTCCGCATAGGAAGGATTTCGGTATGGATAGTTGGTACTTGTGGGGTTGAAAGCGTGGAGGAAGAGGTTAATTGGAACAGGATGGGGATTAGGGTATCGATTGAGAAAATACTATCGTTTCTGAGAGGAAGTGGTTCGAGTAGGTTCTCAGTTGATGGTTTAGAAGCTGCTATCGTTGTTTCAATTGAATCTGTTGAGTTTCGAAAGTTCCGTGCAACGTGATCTGGTTAAGAAAATGAACTATGTGAATTCGGTTGAAGCTGAAGGGTGTAACGGCCGAATTCCCAGATGTCGATCGGTTCGGAAGTCTTCGCCGAAATTTAGATCAAAACTGTATTCCCGTGTAGCGAGCAGGATGAAAAGGTGGGTCGACTTCACTGACCTCTTCTGTTCTGGATCATTCACGTATGAAAATGTTGAAGAATGCATGTATCGATCTTTCTCGAATTGAAATTAAGTTTCAAATGGGGAGTTTGTTGTGGCGAACAGTTTTATAACGTTCGGTAAGTCCTGTTTCTGATCAGACAATGTTTATTCAATTTTAAAACTCGTATTCAATTGTTTTATGTGCAGAAGATAACGAAAGTCTCGAGCTTTCTTTTTTTTTGGGACCGCTATCTCTGGTTCTCCCCGTATTTTTCAAGGGGATATCTGCTGAATCAACTTACCTTCCTAATTGTATCAATATTCGTGCTATACTTTGTTGCTTGGTAATTAGTATTTTCGTTCGTCAGTTTCTAGATTTCCCTAATGAATTTTTTATCGAATTATCTGTACCATTGTGTTATATACACATGGATATTTTTTCTTCTCTTAAATTATTATCGTTTTGTGAGTCAATACATTCAGGGATCGCTGGGAACCGTGGATTACTATCGTTTAGAGTATTTTTGAAATTGATTTTCACAGCCAAAACCGGAGAGCAGAAAAAATCCTACCGGATTAGAAAATTTACCGAAGAGCTGAATAAAACCTAATGGAGTAGAATCTTTACCGAGATCTTTACCGAAGAAACGAACAAAATTTGCCAGAGTTGGAAATTTACCGAAGAACTGAAATAAATCTACCGGAGTCAGAATATTATAGAATTAGACTCACCTACCTTGCCGAGGCTAAACAAATATGCCGAAGTTGAATTTTACGACGTACTAACAGATATTTCCCTGAGGACTAGAGAACTGAGAAAAGAAATAGTGTTGGAAAATTTGTCTACAGGGTGGAAAACTTAAGACCCATTTCCCACACCAGACTCATCTCGAACACCCAGGATGGTTGTACGGCCCTGTTATCACATGAATTAGGACTCAAGGAAGACAAGATAAGATCCAGCAAGAATTTAAGACATTACCAGTTGATTTTTATAGCCAGAAATTAATCAGTTCCACTTGCAACTTTTAATTTTGACAATTTAACATTTGTACTTACTGTAAATATCTATTATTTGTGAAATCATCATCATTGACTGGGATGGAAGCATTTATTTGAGCTCTCTAAAGGTAAATTTGAGATGGTTTTTTGCTCTAGCAATTTTCCAATTGAATAAATTAAATAAATATTTTTTTTTACCGTTACATGTTACATAATACATGTATGTATAAAACTTCGTGTAGTTGAATGTTATTAAAAACTTTCATTATTGGAAGCTTAAATTAATCGTAGGGTACGTCATGTAAGGTTAACTCACAGAACGCTATTATAAACGCTCCATAATGAGGACTATTACTCTGGTACGTTTAATCTACCGATTTTGAGAACAAAGTTGCAGAATCAGTTCTTAAAAGAATCAAAACGTACTATTTGCTATATTATTTGATCAGTTATAATTCTCTAATATGTAATACTGAATACTGAATATTTAATCTCAAATTCTTGTAAGTATTTCATCTGGTGAGAGATCAGATTCTATTCTATAACAGAAAACATAACCTTCAATTTATGGAAATGTATGTTGCAAACAAATACAGAAATAGAATTTCTTAATTTTATGCAGCTTTTCCTTGCATTTGATAAGTACCAAATATATCACATGAAATTTATCAATATGAAATATCTGATAGCCTTGAAGGTTATTTAAAAAGAATACATTTTATCCACAATGGGTTGAAGGAATATTTTCAGTCTCAAAATGTAAATTATGGAATTCACCTTCAAGGAGAAATTATAGCCAATTTCATTACCCGAATCTTATATACAGGTGAAATAAATAAACAATACACATATTGGAGTTTCTTCGAGTATTTAATTGCGCTTCATACAGTTCTGAGAAAAATCATTCTGGTAGAAAAATGATAATGAAAAATCATCTGAATATCATAATCTATCAGTAGTGTTGAAGTTGGTTCAAAAATTCTTTCCAAATAGGTTTTGAAAATACTGCATTTCATCGAAGTGGTTATAATGTTGGGCACCTATTTAGACTTCAAAACGTAAGGACCTTCTTGAATTGTATTCTATGAATTATTAAACCAATGGAATTCGAAGGTTCATAGTAGGACGTATAAGAGTACACAGATAGAAATCTTTGATAGTTTTGGAAAATTAAGAAACGTAGCAATAGTGTTGATTTGTTGATCTAAAGAATTAGAAAGACTCATAAAATTCGGAAAGTTAATATTAGATATGGTTATTTTTTTTTGAAATGATCAATTTAATTGAGAATAAAATTCAATAATTTCGAAATTCCCACCAAAAATCTGCTGGATAATCACTTACCATGGAATTCAGTATAATTTTCAGCTGGAATAATGGTTTGGATGGAAAGTTATGTGACATTTTCTGAAGCGCAACATTAATATGTTTTTATCATGAGTATTACACTTCAGAGCCTTGAAGACCAACATGGAGCATCAATAAGTATGTCTCTACAAAGTTATGAAATGTCATAATGCAAAAGCTGAATTTTTTATGTAATCTCGGATGGAAACCAGTTGTGGCTTAGCCCAACTAAATACCTTGAATCGCTTATAACTCACGGGCAGGATTGGAAAAAGTGGTATAAGAATAAATTGTTTCTTTTTGCTTCAAGAATCAGCATTTAAAATTAACGCAGTGGTCGAAGACTCATCTTATATAGTACATCAATTTCGATGGCCTATAGGTAAAGAAGGATATCTTGTCTTTTTCTTCAAGCAATATCGTCTGCATGCCAAAATGTCCAAGCTCTTTTCACAAAAACAGTTTTCAACACAGCTCACCTTTTATTTCTGTCGTGGTTTCAGTCACATCCGTCTCCCTGTTCTCGGAGGGGTCCGAGACAAGCCGAAGCGTCACATTCAGGGGTTGTAGGCTCGCAGGGCCGTGGAGGGTGACCAAGACGGCGGTTGTCTTGCCTGCAGCAGCCAGTTCGGGAGCCACCACGGAGAAACCCCTGCGAAAATAAACAGTTCTGCGTGAAATGTGCCTTCAAGCTTTGTTGGCTAATCTGTGAAAACAATCGAGGAAAAAGGGAATTTCTGTTCTTTGCTTTGTGGTACGGCGAATGAGGGATGAAGGGTAAATAGGCCATAGGGTGCGTTTTTCACGAAAGTTGATGTTCCGGTTGGATATTCAGAGTAACATTATTTGATATACGTGGTGTCCGCCGGGAAGGTTTACTACTTTGTTCACAACTTTTCATCAAATGGACCGCTTATTGATAATTGTTATTGTAATTTTATGCCGGCGAATAAATATGGAATGCAATATCGGTAAATATCCGAATCTTATACACTTTAGGGCACATTCTTCATCACATTTCCAGCTGTATTTGATCATATATATTTTCGAAAATAAAATTGAGGAATTTTATGATATGACTCTGGATGAAACTGATTTTGCATAATATTATCCTTGAGCTGAGATTTTATATACTGCTGTTTGTAGATTACCCTTAATGACGTGTGAAAATAAGGTATTATTTGTATTAATCACCAATAAATGTCCTCTTCTCCTTCTTTACAGGCGAAATATGGCAGAATAATTGAAAATTGGGTCCAAGTAATCGATCCCTACAAATTTGCCCTGTGTGGCGAACGAAGTGAAGTTTCATTCGTAAATGTTTAGATAATACTTCAATCCGATAATGAAAATTACGTAATATCTCAAATAGTTTTCAATTTAATTTGAAAAAAAGGATATCAAATGGAAAACCCTTTATTTGCCGTCGCAATCAATCTTCATCTACCATTACTCGTAATATCTCCTTCCAGTCAAGAATCGAACCGAAACCCTCCGAATCCAACAGGCACGGTGACAATGAACGGAGTCGTAGCAATTAAATCCCCCCACAAGTCAAATTCGCGCCGGTTCTCACCCTTCCTCGAAATCTGCTTAGGTGCACTCAATTATCATACTTACGTCTTAATCTTGATTGAGGACCATGTAAATCTGACGTTCTGTATTATTACCGAACCCGAATAATTGGAATGGGAGCAGTTGAGGAACAGATTCAGCGTCTTTGATTCGAAATAATTCATGGTGTTTTGGTAGGAGCAATTTATGAAAATAAATTGAATATTCTGATAACGAGATATACTAATCATGTGATAGGACAATTCATAAAAGAATATATTTCAGAACACTTCATATATACATTCGTGATAAATACTCCATTTATAACTTAAGAATGGCTTACTTGATTCGGCTGAAAATTGTTGGGCAGGTAGCTGAGAAACATAAATTGGATATTGAATACTGTTCAGTCAAAAGGTAATTTCGGAAAGTGGATTCTGAAATCTAAGTACATAATTTCTTCAAATTGTCGAGGGAATGTTCGAAGATGATTAAGATAAAAAAATAGATTAAAAACAGTTGCAACAATGACAATTGTGTGTTGTGATGAATGCTGGGCAAAGATCTCATCACAAAATTAAGTAGCTGGAGTTTTGACCTCATCAGTAATATCCACTTTGTTTGATGGCGAACTATCAGTCTTGAAATTATCTATTAATATGCAAATTTACAAAACTCAAGTTTGCATCATCGCCAAAAAGAGCGCTTTTCCTTTATTCTTCAGATATACAAATGCTTATTTTGGAAAGAATGCACCAGGGTACCTGAAATGGTACTGTAAGTACTGGACATGCCCCAAATAAGAGAATCATTAGTATTAAGGATATATAAATCAAGCAGTCGAATGGTAAATGATGGTGGAGTGGCAGGATGAAGGTAACGGTTCAGAGCAATGATATAGAGTTGAATATAATACGCTCTCATAGTTCTACATGTCAGTTATTGAAAGATTTGATGAGTAGAATTAAACTAGGAGTCAAGACTGATTATAGTATTTCGTTGAGTTTTCTCTCAGTTTTCAATAACAGTAGGCGATGTATGAGTACTGAGAATAAGAAAGTAACAAATAGAAGCCTAAAACATTAATTACCTTATTGAATAGTACCCTTCCGTCCTCTTTGACTTACCAAAGTTAGAGTGTGGCTTAATAGTGATATACATGAGGTGGAGTCATGGATTTAATGCGAAACTGCATGGAAACATCTAATGAAATCTCCATTGAACGAGTTTTGAATAAAATAAATTTTTCTAAGTTCAACAACTGTATTTGCCAGTGATTATTTTACTATGCTATAATCCGCGAATAGAGTATCGATTTGCCAGAAATCATCTATCGAAAATGTAAAATTCCAGAAGCTGGCAAGCAAAGATTTTTTCATTCTTTCATTCAGATCTCGATTTTTTTATTTCCTACGATTACCAGCGATGATTCAGAATTAAGTTTATATGAAAATGAATTGACAAGACGACTGTCAACTCAACCATATATCGGGTTGTCCAATGGGGACTTGACAACTTTGAATTTAATTTGTGAACGCACCTTCAGACCAATCATAGAACTGTCAACGTCAATTCATTCAGTAAAGTGAACATTTTCATCATGCTGAAGTACACGTACGAACAACGTTTGTGTTATAGCTCTCGATTGTGCGAGCAATATTTTATTTACAAAATCGTAATATCAATAAATATAACAATTTTATTTAACACTTTATTCTCAACGCCTAATGGTACAATGCTTGTGAAATAATAATAATCGAACTCAAATACATAATTCTCACATGTTCTTATCTACATATGTACAAAAAACAATCGCGTTCATGCGACGCGAAAATAAGAAGCATATACAGGTGCTCCAAAATTATACTATATAACAGTTTGCAAGTTATAAAAATTTACTACCGAAATTCGGAGTTGGTGACCGCAACTTTAAGAGCATTAACTCCATTTTTAGGTCGTAATTCGCGCCCTAGTAGACAGGCAATCGCAAGCTTGATGCAAAAATTTGAGTCTACGTATTCGCTGTTGGACGTTGTCATGCCAGTGAGATAAAGGACGGGTCGCACTAACAGGCCTCCGTGGCCAACGAACCAAATCAGTAAATTCCACGGTGTTCTCAGGTATTGGGCATCCGTCAGACCACTCTATGGTGAACTTGGCGTGAGAATTTCGGTTTACACCCGTACAAGATCAAGCTGACTCAATAACTGAAGCCGTTGGACCAGTTGAAGCGGCGTACGTTCTCCGATTGGGCTCTGGAAAAGCTGCGCCACGATTATAATTTCCATCGAAAAATCATCTTCAGTGATGAAGCTCACTTTTGGCTCAATAGCTTTGTCAATAAGTAAAATATGCGTTATTGGTCAGGCAGCAATCTACACGTGATTCACGAGAGTCAAATTGCATCCCCAAAAAATTACGGTTTCGTGCGGTCGTGCGGCATCATTGGACAGTACTTTTTCGTTGATGCCAAAAATTGTCAAGTTACGGTCAATGACGATTCCTACCGCGGCATGATAACGAATTTTTTTTGGCCCCAATTGCATGGTATGGACTTGACCAACATGTGTTTTCAACAGGACGGTGACACTAGCCATACAGCGCATGTAACAATCGGTTTATTGAACCAGACATTTGGTGAGCGTGTAATTTCGAGAAACGGTTCCGTCGATTGGCCGCCTCGTTCGTGCGATTTGACGCCTCTGGACTATTGTCTTTGGGGCTACGTCAAGTCACTGCTCTATGCCAACAAGCCGACGACATTGAACGCGAAATAACGGTCGTTTCGGCTGGAATGTGTGGCCGAGTCATCGAAAATTGGATCCAGAGAATTAACCGCAGCAAACGAGCCCGTGGTGGCCGTATGAACGAAGTCGAGTTCCATTCATAAATGTTATGTTTGTACTTCAAGCCAATAATAAAGTTTATGAAATATCTCAAATGGTTTGTGTTTTATTCAGATTCAAAGTTGTCAAGTCCCTATTGGAAAACCCTTTACTTAGTAAAAGTATTAGGATCCGTTTTCAGACCAAAGAGAATAAAATTACTTTCAACCCGTAACAATTTCTACTGCATATACAAGTATCAGGTAATAAATGCTTTATATATAATTGTGCTTCAATATGCACTCAAATTCGTCATTGCTATTCAAATTTTTGGTTCATCCCATATAGTAGTCGAATAATTTCGTCCGGATGACTTTTCTTTCGACTATTTGAGGTATTCCAAGTATTCTTCATTCTCATCTCCGAACCTCAAGAAAAAACCTGATTCTTGATTCCCATGATTCAACTCCCTCCGGACCAATCCAATCTCACAGTAACACAAATTCGAACCGCCGAGTTCTCGATGAGAAACCGACCCCCATCGATCAACCCCTTTTAAAAATTAACAGCTCGCCCCGAAGGCAAACCCGGAAACCTCTACGCCATCACGAAATTCTCCAAGAATTGAAAGGTGCAAGAACCGGCCTGATCCATCATTCAGGACTCAATCTCGACGGCCGTGGTTGTGCTGCCCTCACCCCCTCGCCATCGACCCCTTCTGGGGTGGCTAACAACCCCCCCGTCAAATTTCAATTAAGGTAATTGGGGTGGCAGGTACCACTGACGAAACTCGGTCGCTCGGGGGTGTGCTAAACAAGGTAATTCCATTAATTGTGCAGAGAAGTGGGCTTGTTCTGATCGTGATTCATGCTTGTTTCGTGTGGCGAGGGGGTTGAGGAAGGGGCGAGGTCCTGTCGCGGCTTGTTTTTCAGTCTGGGAAATTTTGTAACCTTAGGGAGAAAGTTGGCACTTCGTTGGAATTGGAATGGTGGTGACACGGTTGTTATTTAGTACGTGATTATTGTGTTTTGTTGGGCCTGGAAATCCTCTAGTGATGGATTTTTTTCATTTAGGAAAAAAAATACTTGAATTGATATTCAAGGATGGGATCAGTTAGCTCTCAAATATAAACACGGCAAAAATTAATATGTAATCAAAATATTGTTATATTTGGAGTTGGTGATAGCACAGCTGAGTTTGCGCATCAGTATAAGTTTTCTCATTCAGTTTCGTGGTTATATTGCCCGCATTTCTGTACAGAATATCTTAAAACCTATATACAGTGTGCCCCGTAACTCAACGTCATGCGGTTCCAGGGCGATATGCTAGGTTACACCAGTTCTAGCAATAACAAAAAAAAATAATAAATAAATAAAAAAGAAAATTGTACCTAACAATGGATTTGTAACTGAAATCAATAGCATGGGTAAATATCCCCTGGCTGTCCTTTAAGAGGCCGCCGTACCATCGTAGGGAGGGCCGCTAAGAAAAGATTTTATAAAAACTTGTCATCTTATTTTTCATGTTCTATCTGAACCCGAGGGATCTCCCAAATTTTTCCGGAACCTTGCATGTACGAATTTTCGTTTAAATACGTCCGATATTACATGAGCTATGAAGTATAAAAAATTTTTTGGGAATATTTAGGAAATTTCATTGTTTCAACCTAATTCACATATCCATTTTTTTCATTTCATCAGGTACCATCGTTATCAAGTAAATAAGCTATGACAAAGTTTGCATATGGAAATTCTAATTTTTCAAAATATTTTTGTTCTTAAATTTTCAGGACGCCTGTAAAATTATTCTTGCCATAAGAGAACCACATGACCTACTTTCCCTATTAAACACATCTGGATAGTTCAAGGGGAGGGCACAGGGTGCCACAAAAATCCTTCAAAATTGCATACAAATTTGGTAAAAGAGATGCAAAAAATGACCTGTTTCAGGATTTTGTTGACATTCTGAAAAAATAAATTTGGTTTATAATTTAATGCCACTGTATTATAATCATAAAAATTGAAGTGTTTGTTCACAATTAGGTGAATTGAGGTCTTAGAGGATCTTTCCAAACTTCTAGGATGAGATATATAGTTCGAAATTGCTAGATCGATGGGTGCTTAAGCGAGACGGCTTTCCTATTATGGCTAAAGTTTTAGGTCGTTTGATGCATCCAAGTTCGAATGGTCTTGCGCTACATAGATTTCCGGCTCGAAAATTTTAAGCGAAGACGTTGATATCCAGATTTCTGAAGTTTCCCGCCTAAAGTTAGATTGGATGGGTCGTTGATGAATTGCGTAATGTTATTGCAATTTGTATGAATTATCCGATGGAAAGGCGTGTAGAAATTTAAAAAATTCTACTTCTACCAAAGCGAATTGACATTTTTGTTCGATAGGGAAGTCTTTCAAAATAGTGGATCGAAAAAGATCAATCATAAGTGGTGGAAATAGCCCAGATAATAATTCTACAATTTTATATATTCCTGAAATAGGAATACCAAATTGCCAGAGTTATAGCCATTCTGAACCGAGGAAAAATTCAAATGAAAAAAATGTTGAAAACACTGACGTGAGGTCAGGAGGTTTTGTACACATATTTTAAGTTATTTTCCAGTACTCTAGGTGCTTGTGACAGCGGTGTTTGAACTTTTGGTGCTCCTCTTTCTATTTATGAAGGGAAAATAGTGTACTGGAAAAGGCTAAAGGCGCTTCCGGGTCGCCTTATTTGGTGACTAGAAGGTAGCTATTATGATACAGATTGAACCTGCAAATGAATAAATAATCCTCTTGAATGTATTCATTCAACTGTTTCAACATTTTCTAGAGTGGGGATTTCCACCTCATTCCAACTTCTTCCAATTTACAAATTAATTACATGCGGATTTACTAAGATTTATCGAGGTAACCAATTTTCAGATACTCCTAACTCCTGAAGTATTGGACGGATTCGGTCTTACAACGAAGTTTATCTCGACCAATGATAAGCACCTGTTATAAAGGGTGATTCACTTAGAGGTACTTTGTGGTGAGGATTTAGATGCAGATCGCACATGCGTCGTGAGAACTGAAGGGTATTCTTGTTCAGTAGTGTCTGACATTTCATAATTGAATGATCTAGCCCTGCACAGCGTGGACAAATCGTTTAGTTTTATTACGAAAATAGGCGTTCTTCGATTAATGTGTATCGGGTTCTAAGAGCGACTTACGGTGCACATAACCGGCCTACCGAACGCACACTTCGTTTTAACATCACTGTCTGATACTGAGACTCAATATTCGTTATTCGATAATACTCGACCAAATAGACAACATCCAGCTCGTAGTGAGGAGAATACAGCGGCGGTGGGGGAGATTGTACTTGATGACCCTGAAGTGTCGATTGATCGCCGTTCTCAACAGCTTGGCCTTTCGTTTTCAACAACTTGGAGGATTTTACGTAAGGATCTTTCTTTGAAAACTTACAAAATTCAATTAGTAACTGAAGCCGACCGACCTACCGAATCGTTTAATTTTTAGTCGTTGGGCTTGCAGAGAAATATCACCCGAAATACTCACACGCCTCATCGAAAATCGGACGAACCGAATGGATTATGTTAACCGTGTTCGAGTTCAGCATTTGAAAGAAATTATCTTTAAAAAATAATTGTAATGAATTGTTCTTTCATTCGTTTATAAAGATTATAAAATGAAATGGTTAGTTCATCTTAATTGTTAATTTTTTTATTAAGTGTACTTTCAGATGAATCAACCTTTATTAAGCTTCAATAACTTCACCCCCAATTATTTGGTGAGTAGAAAATGGTTTTAATTTTTGTTGTAAAATGATAGTCTCGGATTTTGAAGTTTACCATATTTTTACAGTGTACTGAATACGGCTATAATGAATAGCCGAAACGTAGGCAATAATTAGATGAGCCCGTATTGAGTTATTCATCCGCTTCAAACCTTACCATTTCGAATGTATACGAGTATTGTATATTCACTACCCTTCCTCGTAGGTAAAGTTATTTCTTCAAAATCTAATTAAACAGTACACGTTCCCTGCTTGGAGCACAAATAAGTATTTTACTCAGCCTTGCGGTAACGACATTTTTTTTATTTAACTTTCTTCCCTAATAAGCGATGCTCGAATCAATAATCCGGCGCACCATCTTGTTTTGAGAGTGTTTCATCTATACTCTTATTATCACGTCTATGCTTGTGATCAACTGAATATAAAAAAGAACTGATTTTTAATGCAATATGACTACCATTACACCCCAAAAAATATCGGAAACATGGATACAACATAACATTCTGGAATCAACACCTAAAGGTAAATGGTGCCCTGGCAAATTAGTAAAATATTCCAGTGGCTCTGATGAGATTCGAACCCGGCCCATCGGCACCGAAAATCAAGTTCTGAACGACCCGTCCGCCGATCTCACATCTTTTACAAAACTAACTAACTTCCTCGTTTCCATCACAACGAATCCAATATTCCATCTGGCAAGACGCGGAATGAGATATTCCCCTTCGAAATGGGGGAGGGGGTACCAAGAGGAAGAAAACACCAAAATCCTCCCCGAATTCAAATTCAACGCCACAGCCACGTTTCTGTAATTTTACAACGGCCAAATAAAACGGAACAAGGGCTTCGGAAAAGCTTAATATTCATAACGCGCTTTTCCGGGGAAAAATACGGTAATCAAGCCCGAACAGCGGGCGAAATTCAAAAATACGACACCCCAGGCGACGAGACGACTCCCCTCCGCATCATACCCGGGGTGCTCCAGCAATATTTCTCGTTTTTATCGCGATACGGCCAGTGCTGAAGGCCGATTCTTTTTTTATTTTCCGGAAAGATACATGGGACGTAGAATGCGTCCGAAGGGAAAATCAACTCATATGTTGGTGTTGGGGAGCCAAGTTTTATTGGGTCAGAGAAAACTATACAGGATGTAGAGACATTGTGAGATAATTAAGTGTATCCTGCTGAATAATTTGAATTTGACTTAGTATAACATACAGGCTGTTCTGATTTGTTTCCGACAAACTGAAATGAGTGATAGATCACATCATTTTAAGCAAGAATTTCCTATGAATATTGGCCCGGAAATGGAATGCTTTACGAATACTGAGTTTTTTATTTTCTTCGAAGATCTGTTAAATCCTATTTCTCTGTAGATGATTTCTTCTTTGTTTGCCTCCTTCGGGCCTCTGGTCACCAATACCATTTTCCTTTACTTTTTGATAAGCTATTAACTAGGTTAACTATAATTATGATTAATGACACCTAAACCTAACACACTTCAAATCTGTCATTATGTACAGCCATTTTAAATCTATTGTGGTTGCCATGGAAAACCAGAATAATCATGTCAGATTAAGATGTCATTAAATATGATTATAGTTAACTCAAAACATGATACAGTTCTACTGATATAATACAAATTTTGAAAGACTTTTGTGTATAGTAATGTAGAATTTGCAGACATCATTTTTGTTTATGGTTTCTGTAATGGAAATGCAAGAGTTGCTGCACGTGAATAAGCAACACGTTCTCCAAATCGTCGATACTCCAATCATGAAGCAATTTCAACCATCATCTATTGTGCTTTCGATCAATCTTTAAAGGAGGAAAATATCAGGAAAATGGTTTAGTGACCGAATGTCCGAACGAGGCATAAAAAATGCTGCTTCTTTGATTTTTCTTCTTGCAAGAAATCATCTATACAGAGAAACTAACCTGGATTTGTCGCTGTCATTTAGAAGCTTCTGATGTTCTTTTATTCGATTTTTTAGAAAGAAAAGGTAAAACTTTGTCAGTATTCGTAAAGCATCCCAACAACTCAATATTTCAGGAAACATAATATATTTTCGAATGACAACAATTGCAACTAAACCTACCACTTAACCTCCTGTTCATAGCCCTCCATCCTGTCGTTCTCGATTTCAATTGTGAATTTAATGATTCCTCTTGATTGTTTAGGAAGGAATCCATCTATAGTGTCTCTTCCATGTTGCCAAATAATGAAAGTATCATCTACATATCTTTTCCACAGTTTGGGTTTAAGTACATATTTTTCTAATGCCTTCTGTTCGAAAATTTCCATATATAAATCAGCTAAAATTGGTGATAGTGGTGAACCCATGGCCATTCCGAATTCTTATTGATAAAAGATGTCTTCGATTTGGAAATATGTTGTTTCAATACAAAGAGAGAGCATTTCCATAATTGCATTGACGCTTAGTGTAGTTCTTTCACTAAGGGTTTGATCTTCTTCAAGCTTTTTCCTAACTATGATAAGTGTTTTATCTGTCGGAATATTAGTGAACAAACTGGTGATGTCGAAGCTGACCATAAAGTCTTCTTCCATGATTTCTTGATGTTTCAATATTTCTATGAAATTTTTCGTGTTTCATATCATCGATGTTGAATTACTTTTTAATGGCGATATAATTTTCAGCAGAAATTTAGCCAATTGGTGGCATGCTGAATTTCTTGAACTCACAATTGGTCTTAGAGGAATATTTGCTTTGTGTATTTTTGGTAGACCATATAAATGTGGTGGTTTACTGAAGTGAGGTGTAAGTCTTGATCTAACGAATTGATCTGGAAATTAATTTCGATATTTATAAAGGATTTTGTAAATCTTGTTTTCAACTGTGGTGGTAGGGTCCTCTTTTAGTCTTTTATATTTTCCTGCTTCTAAAAATTCAATGATTTTTTGATTATAAGAGCCAACATCTAGAATTACAGTGGCGTTTCCTTTGTCTGCTGGAAGTATCTTTATGGAACTATCCGATTTAAGATCTTTTAATGCCCTCTGTTCAGCTTTATTTATATTGGGTAAAGGTGATTTGTTATTCCTGTCTAACAAGGTTCTGATTTTCCATCTGGACTCTTCGGCTTTTTCAGGTTCTCGAATTTTCTGTGCAGTTTCTTCTGCCGCCAACATGATTTCAATTTTTGGTATCGTCTTAGGGGCTATAGAGAATTTGAGACCCTTGTTGAGGAGAGATATCTGATCTTCACTTAAGTTCTTATTAGATAAATTGATCACGGTTTTTGAATGATCTAAGGGTTCATATTTTCTTGACTCTTTCATAAGTTTCTCCATTTCCCTTTTTTGGATTTGTTTTTGTTGTTCATTAATTCTTTCATAGCTATGTTTAATAGCTCCCAGAATATTTTCATAATCTTCAGCATTAGTTTTTGATTGAATGCTACATCTAATCGAAACGTCTGAAAACATTACATCCACAATAGATGATGGTAATAGCCCAAATAATCATTCAACACTACTGGGGAAGGTTAATTTCTATGTTCCAAGGCCAAACAAGAGATCTAGGCCTTTGTTTTGTCTGGTCCCTCCTAGGAATAATTGCATGATTCGGACGCCTGTTCAGCATATGTGTAACCTAGTAAACGGTTTGTGTGGTACTTGTGATATCTTCTTTGATAGTTTAACTGTCTTTAAGCTGGCATACCTCAATGGTTTAGCATAATGATATTGTATTTTTTTTGTGTATTATTATTTACATATACTCATGTTAATTTTTCTGTAATTGGGTTTTTAACCTGTAGAAAAATCAAGCTGTTTATTATTTATGATTATTTAACATAGATCGTAAACAGGATTGGACCCAAGATAGTCCCTTGTGGCACCCCATAAGTAACCGATCTGCTATCACCTATTGTACCCTCAATATTTACCACTTGCTCACGATTATATAAATAACTCTGCAATAATCTATATGAATTGCCCCTAAATCCATAGCAATATAGTTTACGCAGTAACATTCCATGGTTAATGGTATCAAATGCCTTGGAGAGATCTATGGAGACAGCAAGCGTTGGTTGGCTCCTATTAAGGTGTTCATACAAATATCCTGTCAACTCCTTAACTGCATTCTCTGCTCCTCTATTCAGCCAAAATCCGTACCATCTAGGTAAAACTATTGGGAACTTCTCTATAAACGATGTAATTCTAATTGCTATCAGTTTTTCCACAACTTTTGCAAAAGTCGAAATAATCGTAATCGGTCTTTAATTAGGAATTTCAGATTTTGTACCACTCTTGAAGAGAGGTTTTATCACCCCTATCTTCAATGCATCCGGGAAACACCCTTCTTCGAAATATAAATTGATCAAATACATTAAGGGCGCTGAAATTTGTTCACTTAATACTTTCAGAGTTTCTGTCCTTAATCCATCAAGTCCGGGCGATTTCTTCTGCTTCAAATCATTAATAATATTCTCAATGTCCCTTCGGTTTGCAGGATTTGTTTCGTTTCTGAAATGATCCTGCTCGTGGTAGTTCTTTGGTTGCTCGATTCCGTTAGCATAAGTCTCCCCTAATTTGCTGAAATATTCGTTGAACTTGTTTGATATATCCTTTCTGTTCTCAATCTTGCTTCCTGTATCATAAGAAAATTGCCCAAAACTTGTGTTTTCTACAGATTTTCCAAATATGTCATTGAGAAATTCCCACATTGTCTTCTTAAAGAATAAAATTAACTAAATCCAGAATTGTGAATAGAAAATACAGAATTAGGGTTCAAATAACATGATCCGAAAATTTAACGCCTTTACTCAAAAGTAATAATGGGAAATGACCAATTCCCAATTTTTCAAGATATCTATCCTGACCATATGAAGGTGTAGGAAGTGAAAATCAAGCTGTATGCGACGAACATTCAATCTCCGAAGAGTCAGTCAATCATCGACTATTTTGAAATAAAAAGGAGATTTTCGGGAAGTTCTTAGAAAATATGGCAGAAGTCGGGGAGCGACGCGTCACCTTTCGCCATTCAAAACTTCTCGCTCGCAATATCGCCCAGAAAACAACCCTTTCCAAAATATTTATCCGGCTCATTCTGCCCATCCTTACAAGAATAAATGTATAGAAATCAAAAATTTATAGGAAAGCCGGCAAAAATGGTTCCGCCAGGCAACAGAAACTCCATATTTCTTATCAAATTCTCCATAATCGAAAGACTCCCCAAACTGATTACCATATTTCAACAACCATATCCTGCGGAACTCATCAACCATGAAAGCCCGTAAGGGAGCAACAAACAGCAACAACAAGACAAGACTCTCATTCCACTCCTTCATATTCCTCACTGTTCACCCCCATACACATTACGTCTGTCTCATTTCTTCATTTCGCAGTCAGCAAATTTACATCGCTCATCTGGGAACTTAATAGACTTGGTAATAAGGGAAAATCAAACAAAGTAACCCAGGACCATCTCATATTCAAACTCAAATGGAATTCGTAACGAATACCCTGGAGCCGAGGAGTTTTGGCGGGCGGAAAGGGGTGGCTTCAAGCAATTATTCGGGTCTCGGATGAATGACTTTCATGTTTTGCTACGCGGATGAACATTATCATTCATGGGACTTGGGGGAAATTCGCTAGCAGGAGGTCGTCAGCTGGTGGAGGAGGAACAGTAGTTTGAGATGGAGTACAAGGTCAAGTGGGGGAGTGAATACAAGATGAGCACCTGCATGTTTGTATAGACGCTTCTCACCTAACACATCGTTCGATAAGTCCCTGGCCTATGTAGGAAAACGATATTTTTTTGACAATAGTTATTCGCGTTCCATCTGGGAAAAGGGTTCCTTTTTATTTGAGGTGGCAGTTTGCACCTAGGCTCCGCCTCCACCCACGACGCCAGGTAAAGAAAGGAACTTCACCTACCAGGACGACGTAAAAGTAGAAAATACCAGAACTTCAGTCCTCAATCACGTAAAAAATTCTGAACAAAAAGAGTATGAAACCATTATATTTTGACTTTTTTTGCGATGAGATCTCCATAAGTTTTAATTTTATACATAGAGTAATCATCTTTGTAACTTCAAAGTATGTTTAGGAAAAATTGGTCTCAAGAGAAAAAAATCGTCAAGTGGATCAAGACCAAAACTTTAAAACATGAATATATATAATATAAGCTTTTGAACTTTTGGCTTACAATATTTATTTAGCAAACAATAAAGCATATAGATCAGAGGTTAGTGACCGGGTGTCATACAATTCGGCGTATCACATCAAAGCCTAGGGAAAAAACCCCAGTAAAAAAAAACCTTGGCTCCCCGTCTAAGTGTGAAAGTACAAAAATAAGCTGATATATATTTAAGGGACGTCTTTCTTCAAGAGTGGTCTTCTATTGATGGAGACAGAGACTTTTTCAAGTTGCCCACATCGAATCTGGAAATAAAAAGACAAAAGCAGAAAAAAGAACTGAATAACAAAAATACGTATCATATTCGTTTGAAATTTATAACCCATTCCAAGAAAGAATCGGAAACATCATGAATAGCCCTAAAACCATCTTGAAATTTATATATGGGGCAACTATTGATGAGATGAGGTATTGTTTCTTCTGCTTCTCCACATTCACAACTTGCGCTAGGAACTGAGTTCCATCTGAAAAGCATGCTATTGGTACGACCATGACCTGTTCTCAAACGATTAAGAACTGTCCAAATTTTTCTTGGAAGATCAAAACTAGGAATTTTTTCAGAAAGATCAGAAACGAGATACTTATTGAACATTTCGTAAGAGTTCAACTCAGTCTTCCATAATTCTGTATCACTTGTGTTCATAATGAAGAACGTATTATGCCATAATGGTTTACATGACACTGTATGGAAAGATGGATTAACTCTATAACCATCTGAAGTGTGGGAAAATGGTACGATTATTAGAAAATTTGTTATCTAATAGAAGATTTTGTGTTTTCATTGACAATAAGAGTAGCAATTTCAAAACACTGAAAAACGGTCTTCCTCAAGGATCATTTTTAGCTCCTTTATTTTTCAATTTATATCTAAGTGATTTACCCTCGACATCGTCTCAGAAATTTGTTTATGCTGACGACATTGCTATTGCGTACCAACATTCGAATTTCCATACTCTGGAAAACATACTGTCATCTGATTTGGAAATTTTAAAGAATTATTTTATTGAGAGCAATTATGTCCAAATCCCTACAAAACACAGGTATCTTGTTTCCATCTGAATAATCATGAAAAATATAGGAAATTAGTTTTCACTTTCAATGATTCTCCTGTCGAACATAATTTCTATCCAAAATAATGTGCAAAGTGGTCTGAAGAAACTCATGATTTGAGCTTTCCATTCAATTTTTGGGGTCATATATATGATATTCCATTCAAAAAAGAAAAACTTTGATCCATATCTTTTTATTTGAACACCCTGGATATTTGAAAATAACTTTAAACTATGCTTCTGGTCACCCTACATATACCACCAAGAAAGAATTCTGAAATATCTTCATTTACACCCTCAAAATGAGTAACGCGTCAGTGGTGCGCTACCCGGTATAGTGCCTTAATTTTAAGAACTTACACATATATAAAGAAGTACATAATTTATTCTCACAATGATTTTGTATTTCTCACAAACAAATCAAATTTTTATTCATCATAAATAAATTCACACAATAATAATAAGTAAAATACACTCAAATAACACTTAACTCCTTTGTTAAATAACAAAATATCATGTAGAAGGAGTGTAACTGTGTGCAACAAGACTCACACTAGAAATAAACGAATTCATGTCTGTGTCCTGAATCAGATGCTAAATTTGTTTATTATGGACACCCAGACGGAATGGAGCAAGTGAGGATACTACAGCGACCGCCCCCAGAGAGCCCAGCGAAAGAGCGCCCCGCTGAGTAGGCTTCTACGTAACTGCTTTAACAAATGGTTTGAACATGTTGAATAGATTTCATGGTTTCCAAAAACCTATCAATATTCTCTCCGATGAATGTTTTTGTTAGATTACTGAACTTACGTTTATTGTTTTTCGATAATTTTATGTTGCTAGGGAGTTTGTTATAAAATTTAGGTGCAAAATATGTCACTGTACGTTGTGAATGGGCCTTATTGTACAAATGGGTTCTTAATAAGTCTGATCTAGTGTTGTAATAACTAAATATTGTCAGCCAAAAGTTCAAAAGAATATATATATAATACGAGGTAATTCTCGGTAAAAGATGTTCCAGCTTAGAAAAATAATTTATGCAAGCGTGAACATAAAGAGCCCTAAGTGGAAGTACATTAGCCAGCTTGAATAACCTCTGTGTTGAAAATGTCCGGGTCTTGTATATTATTTTCAATACATATTTTTGAGTTGTGATGACGTTGCGTAAGGCATTGTTGAATCCTCCTCCCCAAATAATCAGACAATATCTCAGAATGGATTCTATGAGTGAGAAATATAACATCTGCAGTAATTTTTTATCGACAATATCTCTGAGTTGATACAATCTATAAACTGAGTTTCTCATTTTCTTATTAATGTAACTACAATGGGCACCCCATCTCAGGTGTTCGCCTAGAATGATACCCAAATATTTTATTTTATCAACGTTTTCTATTAGCTCACACGAGCAGTCTGAACTCTGACAGTCCTCATCGTGAATTTTCAAAAACCTATTTTGTGGTTTGTCGACAGCTGAGATGGAGAATGTAATATATTTGGTTTTGAAACATTTACACTAAGAAGGTTATAACTAAAACCAACCATACAAATCTTTCACACCCAATTCAGCTTTCCCGAATACCTCAGGCCAAGTGGACCCTGAAAACGACATAACTGTGTCATCGGCGTAAGCAATTACCTTAGCGTTTTTCAGAACAGAACCAATATCGTTTATGTAGATCAGGAACAGTGTGGGCCCCAGGACACTACCCTGTGGAATACCTATTCTCGTGTTTCTGATCTGGCTATAAGTATTTTCAGTTTTTACTCGTTGTGTCCTATTGAATAAGTAATTCTGAAAAAGTAAATTTACACCTCCCCTTATTCCCACAGATTCCATCTTCTCCAGTAATCTGTCATGAAGGACCGTACCGAAAGCCTTAGCCAAATCGACAAAAACCGATAAGTTCTTTTTATTTGCGTTCAACGACATGTTTATATACTGCATATTCCGAGCTTAAATTTGATCTAAATCCATATTGATTTTTATAGACAATATTACTCTTTTCCAAGATCTTCATAACACGATTTTTTAAGCATTTTTCGAATAATTTAGCAAAGTTATTAATAAGGGCAATGGGCCTATAATTCTGTAGCAATTATTTATCACCGGATTTGTGTCCAGGTATAATACTTGCAGTTTTCCATTCCAACGGAACTTGACTTCAATGTCGAAATCTACTTGGCATCACTAGTTGTGCAATATTTCACCATTCGGAACTAGTTACTTTGTTACCTGCGCCATCTGGCAGAATCTGAGAACTATCGAACGATGAAATAGATTAGGATACAAAAAGCCCATTTAACGATCATGAACCTAATAATCCAGGTAATAACAAGAAATCTCGGAACTACTCCACTCAAACAGAGCGGTCCAATGAACCAGAACTCACCGTCAAAGAGCGCATTTTCCCATACGTTGAATATGAGCACAGAAAAGCTCAGCGAGAAGATTAATCAAAACGTCATCTGTTTGATCCGCATACGGAGAAAGCAAAATCTGCTGAAATCCAAGAGAGTGAAACAAGTAATTCAGATGGGATTTCACGATTGAAAGCTAGACGGGGCAGGCTCAAAACAAAGCTGCATTGAGATTCGATGAAGCGGCAAGGTAGACATGGAAAAGGCTTTCGAAAATAATACTCGTTCGATTCTGTGAAATCGAACGGAATGAAGTATAGTGCAGGTTTTGTCCTTTGACTTTGATATTCAGTCTGCTGCATTCCTATGCGACGGGAGTCGGTCAAAGATTTCGTGATTTTTGGATTCTTTCCATTGATTTTAATGACTATATCATTAATTCTAATTTTTGTGTGGAAATGTTTAGTTAATCTACCATGAACACCTATTTGTCAAATATCTGAATACGTGTCAGAAAGCAGATTAAAAATGGGTCCATGTATTATATCTGGGAATATTTCATCGAAAGAAATACATAGTGAAATTGCCAATACAAGAAAAACCAGGACATCTCTATGTGAGTAGTTTACGGAATTTCTTCAAAAAATTATATAATAAACAGAGAGACGACATCAGGAAGATCAGCAGAAATATAAGAAGATGCTTTCAGTAGAATGACAAAGTCTTCAAAACTGCTAAATCCAAATATTCCTTGTTAATTAAAAGAACTAAATCGAATTTCAACAAAAATATCATTTTCACATCCGAGAATTCAAACAAAACCGTTTGGCATATGGATAGTCATGAGCTTGGGTAAGATAGTGGAAAAAACAAACCCTTATCCATCATAATGAATGAAGAACGTGTTTCGTGCTCAAAGCTTCTGGCAGAACCACCTCGAAAAATTGTACCACTCAGCAGATGAGGTCCTGTCGATTATAAGAAGTCTCCAGAGTAGCAAAAGCCCAGGGAATTCTCAAATCAGTGGCGCATTCAATCTCAGAACAGCTTATAAATTCGTCGGCTGGAATCTTTCCATCTATATTGAAGCAAGCCAGGGTCATTCCTGTACACAAGAAAAATGCCGAGGACAACATTGCCAACTATCAACCAATATCCATTTTGAATCGGTTATCAAAAGTTTTTGAAAGAACAATGCACGATTGTGTCAATGAAATCCGGACCAGATTTACAGTACCGTATAAGCATCAACATGGCTTTAGGATTGGTAGGTCCACTCAGACGACATGCACTGAATTCGTGGAATTTGATACGATAGTCTGGATCAAGGTGCTCATTTCATAAGGATCTTTTTTTATCCTTCACATGCATTCGACTGTCATCAACATAAATTCCTCGTTGATAAATTATACAAAATAGGGTTTCGAGGCATCATTCTGGATTAGATTCTGAGGTACCTCTCAAATCGTTCCTTATATTTCCATTTAGAGGAACACATTTCCACCGAGTAGGAAAACATACTTGGTCTCCTCAAGAATCCGTTCTTGGACCACTTATTTTCATTCTGTTCATGAATGATTTGCCTGAATATCTTGTAGAGTGCATTCTGATTCCCTTCGCAGATGACACCTCTTTGGCTATCAAGGCTCATAGCCTAATCGAATTAATGTCGAAATGTGAGATAGTGATCAATCTCTTCAATAAGTTGTGTAGAACTAATCACTCATCATGAATGTGGATAAGACTCAAGTCATCCGATTCCGCTCACGTTTCGCCACTGGTTCTCAGTAATCAAGAGGGAGCTCTCAAATAACTCAGAAATTATTGAATTTAGGAGCATAATCATGTAAGAAAACTATAATTATTTTTGACCGCAGAATCCAACATAATTATAAAAAAATAGGGTTCTAATTTGAAAAACAGAAGTTATGGCCAATTTAAGATCACAATTTCCAACACAAAATTTGAAACACCCTCTGATGATATTCTTGAAATCCAAAAGATGCATGACCTTTTCACATCCTTCCTCTTCGATGTTGTGAAAACGGTTTACGCTCAGGATATTTAAAATAAGAATAATGAACATATTACTGACTGAACATATTTTACTTTTTTTCCAGTTTTTTTTTTGGATATTTTGAAAACTATCCGATTTAATACAATGGTTTCAACAGGAATGTTTTTTTTTTCGTCTGATTTATTTTCACTCTCTGTATAACCGGAAGTTTTTGGGCTTCGAGAACTTCGAACAATATCATAATCCCAATTTTCAGATTTCAAATATGTCTAGTTCTCCAGAAACGTCTAATAGGCACTCGAACTTCAGACACCCTATATTCTCCAGATTGAAATATCAATTTCAGAACCTGGCTTCTTCCATTATTCAGTCTGTTCATGTCAAACAGAATCCTCGGCAAACAACGTGTGGAAACATGTATAGGTGGGTGGTCTATATACTCTGTGAGTATCGCCGTTATCTAAATGACCATCTCGTTTACGTCTAGCTTACTCTGGGTATGATGCACTTCGTGAATAGAGTGAATGGATGCGGTTTGTTCCCTGACAATTTCTAGTGGGACCATTGTTTGCCATTGTGTTCATCTACTAGTTAGTTCGGCCAGCTGGTTCATAATACCAAGGTCCTCTGTTGTCCACCGACATGGATTGCATTCACTGTGTCTATCAGGTAATTAATTTACGGAGAGTTGTACACTCTATATGCGATCTTGTGCATATTTTATGAAGAAATCGTATAAGAACAATTGCAGAGCCTGACACCATAATGTCGCTACTAGAAACAAAAGTTTATATTTTTTAGTTAGCTCTTACCTTCGAAAGATGAGTGTATAAATGTGGCAAACTGCTCCAGAAAAATCAACCTTCAAGAATTTATTTATTATTTATGAAAATGGGATATAAACAGGTTACACTCAAAAAAGCATTCACTTAAGACTAACAAAAATATTAAAAGTGTTTACAAAAGTGAGCCGTTACTCGGAAAAATTTCACATTTTAACGAGAAAAATTTATATGCACAATTTATATTTTCATTATGATACAAAAGGAGGACAACAAATCACAGACAAAAAAAGCACTCTCAGTTGCACGTACAAGAAGGCAAAAATAAACCACGAAAGAGAAAACCAGGATCAAGGACAAAAAATCCTTCTACAATTATTCTTGAAGGAAGGCAAGGATAAAACAGAAATATCCAAATTTTCGACATACTTATTAAAGATTTCACAGATTCTGGTCATAGGAGAATTTCTACCAATGTTAGTTCTGAAAGCCTCACTATGAAGCAGTTGCCTATTTCTGGTTTGTCTTGATGGCACATGATAAGGCACAAATGATGTCATCTCTGGGGAATCGTATTAGTTCCTCAACATCTTGTACAGAAAAACCAGATCGGAAACTATTCTCCGCTGCTCCAAAAGTTGTATACTATAACCACAGCGGATCACACATATTCCCAATGTAACATATTCTCCAGTCATCCTAAAGTGAAGGAACCGGATATATTTATTCTGAAGTCTCTCAAACCGCAACTTATGCACACTATAGTATGGGAACCATACAACACTGCCATAACGCAGCTTACTCAAGACGAAGGAATTATAAAAAGATCTTATTGCTGCCTCAACTTGGAAGTCTCTGCGCAATCTACACAGGAAACCCAACATCTTATTTGAAGCTGACATGACAAAATCAAAGTGGGCAAGGAAATGAAGTTTAGAGTCGAAGACTACACCAAGATCTTTAATTTGCTCCACTCTATCGACGATATTCTGATCCAATTGAAATTGATAATCGATCCTTTTAGTTTTCCTGGTGAAAGAAATAGAAGCACAATTTTGTAGTTAATTTTTAAATAATTCTTAGAGTAGTAAACGGAGAATTTCTCGAGATCTTCCTGAACCTTAAGACAATCTTCAACAGAAATTATCCTCCTGAAGATTTTCAAGTCATCGGCATATAGGAGAACTAGACAGTGTTGGAAACAGTAACCAATGTCATTGATGAAAATAAAAAACAGCAGGGGACCAAGATGCGAACCCTGGGGAACTCCCAAGGTAACCACGAATGGTGAAAACAGGTGACCGTTCGCACTGACAAGCTGATTACGGCCACGAACATAGGAAGACAACCACCTCAAAAGATCTCCCCGAACACCAATCGCAGCCAACTTCTCCAACAAAACATCATGGTCAACCTTATCGAACTCCTTACTGAACTCCATCATCTAAAGCACGAAATTATATTTGGCATAAATTACCAGGTTGGTTTCAATGTAACTCTTCGAATAAAACCCATGCTGACACTCCAAAATTGACGATCTCACACTGGAAAATAAGATATCATAAACAATACTCTCAAAAACCTTACCGAAAATCGACAATTTACTGATTCCACGGTAATTACTGACATCACTCTTATCACCTGAATTCTTGTAAATAGGAACTAGCAAGGCAGTCTTCCACACTACTGGAAATGTCCCAGATTGGATTGATTTATTAAAAATTATACTGAGGGGAAGGCACATCCCGGATGCACAATGTTTGACAAAATACGACGGATACTCATCAAAGCCTGCTCCCTTACTCTCATCCAAAGATTTTAACTTATTTTCAACCAACCAAAATTTTTCGGAAGTGAAAACCAATGTACTTATTAAATCGTTGTGACCAGAATGCGGAATATTTTGATGGACACCTCAAATATACAAAATAAGACATGTAATACAAAGTCAGCCAAAATAGTATGACTTGATATCTGAGATGCTACAATTAAATATATCCAAGTTAGGACATACAGAATTACAAGCGTAACACAAATTATAAAGAGGAGAATATTTCAAAGTGTTAGTTCTAGGTGTCGGCATGTAAAATGTGTTGTCCGCTCTGAAGCAGGTCTTGGAACCAGAAAATTGATATTACTGAGTATGCTAGAATCTTTAACCATCCCATTGATCAACTTGTGCACGAACATAACGCACTAGCAGTCCCGCCGACATTTCAGACTCTTCATGCCGTGTCTACTCAAAAGTAAATCCTGAGGGAAACCAGAGGGCGGATACACATTATCCTCTCTATATGATAAAAGCTTGAGGAAACGTCGCTGCACCGACTCAATCTCAACAATATGGTTTTGGTGGTAAGGGGACCATACTAAAGCTGCATATTCCAGCTTGGACCTGACATATGCGTAAAAAGGATCTTCAATGTGGCTATATCCGAAAAGTCACGAGAAATGCGCGCAATAAACCCGTACATCCCTCTTGCAGCAGACAGAGCGGCATCAATATGTGGTGCAAACGAAAGTTTTGGGTCGAAAATCACTCCCAAATCGGTCAACAACGCCGGACGCTCAAGCGAGTTACCATCCACAGTATACTTGAAATGAATTACATTTTTGTTATGTGTAAAGACATGATATTACACTTCTTGACATTCAGATTCAATCGGTTTCTTTCGCACCATTCAACAACGCGCAGCAAATTGATGGAAAGCCGCTGACAATCGAAGGCATCCCTCACCTCAAGGTACATATTGAAATCATCAGCAAATAGCAGGTAGTTAACATCCACCACATCAGCCAAATCATTGATGAAAATTATGAAAAGCAGTGGTCCAAGGTTACTGCCCTGCGGCACTCGATGTACTCGAAAATACCACAGAGCGCACACCGTTGAACTCAACATATTGCCGCCGGTCAGACAAGTAGGACTTAAAGAGATTTATGAGATTGGAGCTAAACCCAAATTGGGACAACTTCGTCAATAAAATTCCATGGTCCATTGAATCGAACGCTTTTGAAAAATCAGTATACAGGAAATCGGCCTGGGATCTTCTCTCAATTATCTCAGAAACAAACTGTGCCATGCTAAGGAGGTTCGTAACTGTTGAACGGCCTTTAACAAAACCATGCTGAAAAGGTGTTATTCGATTACAGACTAGTGGATATAACCGAGTATAAAGGAGGATCTCAAATATTTTGCTAGAATTACAGATTATCGATATCGGTCGGAAATTAGAAATATCAAATTTGTTGCCCTTTTTGTGAACCGGGCGCACCTTAGAGAGTTTCCACGCATCGGGAACCATGCAACGTTTCAAACAGATATTAATCTAACAAAGAGGAGGAAGAGTTATCGGTATTCAATAGAATAAAACAACTATCACACTCACTAGAAATCCAGTCTATACCTGGCAGGTTGAAGTCTCCGAATATTACCACTGGATCACTTCCAATCCTATTGATGCTATCCTGAAGTTAAGAAGTAAAAGCACGACCTGGCGTGGTCATCTCCAGAGGCAGATATAAGCAACATACATGGACTTTCACTTTGCTAACTTTATTGAAGACAGTGACCCATAGGTCTTCCGCTATCAATTGATATGCTAAGTTTAAACTTGATAGAATGGGCACAGAAAGCAGTTTAATCAGTGGATGCCTAGGTTGCCTTGCCTTAATGACGTCGAAGAGCAGAAACACGTGTCAGAAATTGCCATCTGATATTCCTTACTGCTCCATTGCGGAAACACTCGCGAATTTTCTTTCGTTAGAAGTATAATGATCGCTGCTATCCAAGATCACTTATCAATCGATGTCAGTTGGGGGTAAAATGGTTCATTAAGGTGAAATAACGTACGTTGCCAAAATTTAGAAAGGCAAAAAACGTTATTTTTAATTTGAGATATAGGTTTGTTCATTCATCGTGGCGTTTGTAATTATATTATATCACATTGTTCCAGAGTCCGGAAAAAGACTCTTGTTCACGTGAGTACTTATAGATTATCGAATTGAGTGATAACTTGAAAGAAATTTGAATTAGATTGAAATAAATAGGCTTGCAGGTTTCGCAGAAATCTAAACATTATTTACTCGCAAGTAGCTCAACAAGAGCGCCAAAGCCATCTGACCTCATGACAGTTACATCTGAATTTTTCATCAACCGTATTGTTTAGATCTTTCATTAGATCTCAAAATTGGTAATTGGTCATTTGGTAAGATATTTTCGTCGAATGTAGATGATTGCCTTAACAAAGGAGAAATCGTGCCACAAAATGGATTCGAAAGGAAAAACTCTGACAGAAGAATTTTACTATCTTAATACACGGACTCTTCAATTCACGTGTTATTTCAAACCAGAATGTTTTACTCGTTTAGTCAAACTTGAGCGCGTACAGCCATTTAACGAATGATATCATCTGATGTTGAACCCGAATGAGCCTCATGCGAAATATGAGGCGCAACTTTGAGATTGCAAATGCAAACCGATCTCTTCAGCTGAAATTTCCATATCTGAATTTGGCTTGATTAAAACCCAGACATTTACGAATAAGGTCGTAATATCATGGGAAAACGTCTGCTGTTTGTGAGAACTCTTTATGAAAATCAGGAAAAATTTTACATTTTCGATTCGGAAATTACGTAATCAATTTGGCTTACATGGGCAACTTGAAAAAGTCTCTGTCTCCATCAATAGAAGACCACTCTTGAAGAAAGAAGTCCCTAAAATATATTTCAGCTTATTTTTGTACTTTCACACTTAGGCGGGGAGCCAGGGATTTTTTTTACTGGGGGTTTTTCCCTAGGCTTTTATGTGATACGCCGAATTGTATGACACCCCGTCACTAACCCCTGATCTATATGCTTTATTATTTGCTAACTAAATATTGTAAGCCAAAAGTTCAAAAGAATATATATATAATGTATATCCTATCGAGAATATGATAAAAAAGTTTGAGCTGATGTTTTCATAAAAATATGGTAAAGACCTCACCTTCGACGAACAAAGAGGCGTAAACTGGGGACTATTTCGAAGCAAAGGGCAAATCGTACAACAAAAATTGTATCTAAAATTTAAAGCGTTTCTGTAATCAATGACACACTCTTGAAAAGAATGATATATTAAATAATGAGATAACTTTTGCCAGAAAATCGTGATTAAGGTTTGGAGCTTCTTAATTGGCCAGTAACGAACAAATTGTGAAAACAAAAATCATCAGCTGATTTCAATAGCTTTATTTGGGTTCAAAATCTGATTGTTTCAGAACTATCAGGAACATGGGCAACAAAAAACGTCCAAAAATATACCTATTTTCTTCATTTTTAATCCTCATCTTGCGGTTCAGGTTCTGCATGTCTCTGGTAATTTTCTGACAGCCCCAGAATGATCCAAAAATCCTCAGCAATTACGCATCAGTTCTCCGTACCCTAAGGGTTGTCCGAGAACAGTTAGGAAAATACGAACCCGAATAAAGCTAATGAAACCATCATCTGGCAATTCTCAATTCCTTCCATTAAAACCAACAAGGCCATTTTCTCCGCTTTCCAAACACGCTGAATTAATAAAATTATACTCACGTTGTGCAGTCCTCAGCCTGAACTGACCCGGCCGGGATCATTAACAGGGCGAACAGGGCTGTTAAGGAAGCTGTGAACGCCATTTTGCGTGCCGGTATTCTGTCTAGAAACACTCAGCCATCGTGGAGAAAGTACACCTGCAAGAGACATTGAAATGTATGTTAGTTATCCTTGTTGCAAAAAGGGGGAAAATAATTGGAAGGAAACTTGAGAAAACTCTTGTTTCAACATATTAATAGGGTTACTTGATTAAAAGAGGATAGTTTCAATTTCCAGAAACTTTGAATTAAAATGAATTTTCAACAAGTAAAGACCAAATACATCAAATATATATTTATAGGATGCCACAGCAAGAACTTGAATTTCAATAATAAAAAATAGAATTTATTGCCGACTCATTTATTTCGTGAAAATCTATCATAATATCGACAGAAACACTTATTTTGTCTAATTTTCATATTAATCTTACGACAAGACCGGTTCGATTATGAAATCATCGACAGGTGCTAGATACAGAGTACAGAGTGGAATATTTTTCTGCTCTTGAACTCAAGGGATGTTCTAAAGGGGGCGAATGGCTTATCTCTATCTGGGTATTAAATAGTGAAAGATTGGGGTTCATCTACAGATTTGTCACTTCCGTTGATTCCAGGCTTTTTCGCATATGTGAAGACTTTGAAAATTAACGGAATTCATATCTTCTCGTTATTGATATGATAATGAACTGCGAACTATTCATCTGATTTCAGGTGTTCTTTCTATCAAGTTCCAGGGTTTCTGCCAGTTTGGCCAACAAATGCAGCATTGCCATCTTCACAACTGACTTCATAAACACCTAAAGTTTTGGCGGGGTTTAGTTCAGATCAGGAGTTGTATAATATTTTCCTAGATTATGGCGTCCTGAAAATGTTACTTTGAAATCAAGTTCAGAAAAATTATTTTGGATTCGTGTTGATAGTTTTCCGAAATGAGTGAAAAATCGAATGTGTTTTCACCTCTACGTAGGGTCATACGATCGAAGAAATAACAACTAATAATAGTTTTTCGATTCCCCTAGTGAACGAACCAATTGAAAATAAAACTAAAAATCCAGAGTAATTTTTCTAAATTTGATTCTAAAACAATATTTTCAGGCGTCATAACTTAGGAAAAATATTATACAACTCATAATCTGAACTAAACCCCGCCAAAACTTTAGGTGTTTATAAAATCAGTTGTAAAGATGGCAATGCTGCTTATGTTGGCCAAACAGGCAGAAACTTCGAGACTTGATAGAAAGAACACCTGAGTTTTACATAAAAAAACTTATACTACATAAAGAGCACTTATCAACAATGAAAAATATTTTATTGCTATAAAAATGCTCATTCTATTCAAAAACAGGTCATTTTTTTATGACTTTCAACTTAATTGCCCTCTCATACAATGCCAAAGAAGTTTTATTTCAATCGCGTGTGAACGTTACAGGCACTCTTTATCTTCAGCTGATTGTTTTTCCGTCAAAAAGCAATATTTTATCTATTTAAATGTTTTTTTCACATTAACAAAAGTTCTATCAATCAAAATCTTATAATTTACAACATAATGATCTGACATTTGCCAAATTTATACATCTCCTGAGGGTTGGGCTATTAAAGAAACTTATGGATATAGTTCTAGCAGCGCCACCTATATAGACGACGGGATATTTCAATTGACCTAATCATTCGCAAATTGCATTGCGAGTGAAACGGTAGCGCGCAAAAATTGCAACAATCGACCAACTCGCTTCCAGGTCATTTCATTTATTTCAATCGCCTTGTCTATTCCCGAAGGCGACATTCAGGCATCTCAGGTAATATTGAATTGTTTGATGTACCCTCCATTCCGATCTCTACCGTGAACCAGTTACCGATTCTCGCTTTCCGTACCTTATTCCCACTGATGAAAAGTGTTGGGAATTGAACCGATTCTCGTATTTTGCCATTTTTATTGGCTCCTGAATGCTACTAACTTATACGAGGTCACATCTCCGACTTTTCTGAAGCATATTGGCTTTGTGCGCTTGTTTCTTGTGGGGAAGGAAGATATTCCGTCTTCAGAATGTCTATAATTGACAGAAAGTGGTTTCTAACTATTTGGCTCGATTGTATGATGAAGCATATATTGTGAGGGTTGAGTACTTCCGGCCACTTGGCAAGTCTTATCGGTTGTCCCGAAACTAAGCGATAACGAATCATAAATTCAAATTGGTTATCCAAAATTATATTTTCAAAGGCTTAATTGGTGGTAGCAGGATCAAAGAAACGGGAAAATGAAAACTATGTCAGTTCGCCGACGTTTCGGAAATATATTTTTCCATCTTCAGGGCTAGACTAAACCCTTGTATCCTCCCATTATCCTCTATATAAATAATACAATTTACAAATCTCAGGTATGTATTTTTCATGAAAGTAATCATCAGACCGCAATGAAAATAAAAAAATGGTAATTTTGTGACATATATATGATATACATATTGGTTCCACCTCCGTGTGTCGACGTATGTCACCAGTTACCATTTTGTTTATTTTCATTGCGATCTGATAATTTCTTTCATGAAAATACATATCTGAATTTATAAGTATATTATTTATATAGAAGAGATAATGGGAGGGACTACAATTATTTAATCTAGCCCTGAAGCAGGAAAAATATATTTCAGAAACGTCATGCTAACTGACATAGTTTTCATTTTCGTTTCTTTGATCCTGCTACCACCAATTAAACTTTCTAAAAGATAACGAATCAGTTATGAACGGGTTGATGAAAATAAATCCATTTCACTTAGTGAACGGATAATAGGTATCCCATTTTTGTTAAGGCTGACAACCTCCTTCAAAGGCTTCAAGTGCTACATTGTGCATATTTTCAAATTAATTCCAAAATGATAAACAATTGTAGCGTATATAACTACAAAAACAATAGTTTCAATAACCCCAAACTTTCTTTTTTCTCAATACCATAAGACATCGACAAGTGAGTGATACATATAGTATTGTAGAAAATGTTTTTTATTAAAAACTCCGTTATTTGAGTAGTGCTTCATTCAATTAGTTGAGATATCAGGAGCCAATAGAATTTCAGGAGGTTTACGCCAACTGTCGTCATTTCTTTACGATTAGTTGAGATATCAGGAGCCAATGGAATTTCAGGAGGTCCACACCTACTGTCACTTCTCTACGATTAGTTGAGATATCAGGAACCAATGGAATTTCAGGAGGTTTACGCTTACTGTCGTCCTTTCTTTACGATTAGTTGAGATATCAGAAACCAATGGAATATCAGGAGGTTTTTTAGATAAATATTTGAGTGTGTATCTATATGATTTTCAATTTTCTAAAAAGAAATAACAATAAAATTATATATATATATATATATTTTTTTTTTGTTCAAAATTTCTTGGGTGTATAGCACTTATTTTACTGACAATGGTATTTGTTAAATTATTATTTTATTTATTTTATTTTTCCTACATATGTTTCGGCGTAACTACGCCTTTTTCAAGGAATATAATACAGTCGACAATTTCCTGTAAATTACACAATAATAAATACACAAATATATCAACAAACAACACAAAGCTTTTACGTACTTCTTCCAAATCGTCCGTTAGACATAGCAAATTATTATTAAAAATGTGGCGAAATAAAGGAATATACTGATCTACCACGAGATGAATTTCTGAAAGCGATCGATCTATATTTTTCTAGTTCATATTTTCAATTCAAAAATGAATTATTTTCAAATTAATGGATGTGGCATGGGGATTCCAATTTCTGCAGTAATAGCTCATCTCGTAATGGAGGATCTGTAAGAAACTGTTATAAAGAAATTTCTTCGTTCGGTTTCTTCGAATCGGGTCTTGCGGTCCAAGTGATGATTTTCAGATCTTTGATGTTTGAAGTCTACTTTGGAACCCATTAAAAAAATCATCATCCATAGTTGGGGAAGGTTGTGATATAACACTTATTTCATTGAAAAAATAGCTTGTTATGTTAAAAAATCTTGGATCATAAGATCGAAGTTGATCAAAGGGGGAATTTGAGGTGTTTTCTTCATCTCTTTAAAATTTTGTATTTTCTTATTCAGTTCTTTTTCTGCTTTTGTCTTTTTATTTCCAGATTCGATGTAGACAACATGAAGATGTCTCTGTTTCCATCAATAGAAGATCACTCTTGAAGAAAGAGGTCCTTAAAATATATTTCAGCTTATTTTTGTATTTTCACACTTAGACGAGGGAGCCAGGGTTTTTTTACTGGGTTTTTTTCCTAGGCTTTATGTCATACGCGAAATTGTGCATGACACCCCCGTCACTAAATCCTGATCTATATGCTTTATTGTTTGCTTACTGAATATTGTAAGCCAAAAAGATATATATATAAACTTCAAGCCAATAATGGAGTATTTGAAATATCTCAAATGGTTTTGAGTTTTATTTAGAGTTGTGTAGTCCCTATTGGAACACTCTTTAAATAATGCTCACAAATCCTCATCCTTGGAATACTGCAGTGAAGAAGTTTCCTGCTGGAAGAAAGCCTGATATGAAAATCAGGATACGTCAATATTTCGTGAACTCCTACTGCCCTTTTCCTCTCCGAAGACGAGCAGTCTATCCATGAATCATTTTAAACAGTCAACAGTTTTGAACTTCTTCAATTTATCCTCTTCCCACCTCTATCGTTCCTTGAGGAAAGATGCTGAAAAAGTTTTGACACCGTCGATATTTGGGAATATTAATCAAAGAGGGCATGGCAAAGTGAAGCAGACACACAACACTGGCTTGAAAAATTGGTTTTC